>VYZQ01026931.1:126586-162784 GCA_013400655.1 Mystacornis crossleyi | reverse complement strand
TTTGAAGTAGTCTTGTCTCATTCTTATTAGTCAGACCAAATTTCCCTCTCTGGGTTATCAAGCTGAGCTTCTCCAAGGCTGACAGAGCAGTGTAAGGTTTGAGCTGGGCAGCTGCCCAATGGCCTGGGTGAAAAGTTTGGTGTGTCAGTCCAGTTTGCAGCAGACAGAAGTTCTATGTCCTGGACATGTGTTTTTATCTTTGTGCCTGCACTGGGAGCCCTTTTTCCTTCTCCCACTTACGGGGTGGGGGACACAGTAACTGATGGAGAACATCCCTCTTGGAAGTACCAACTCTTAAATGGTGCTGAGGAAGGAATTTCCAACACAGAAAAAGAAATAAGTATAGACTTACTCATTTATAACTTGAAAATAAGTTTACAAGCTCAGGCAGGAGCGCCTGTGCTGATCCATTGCAAGGTGTGCTGTCCTACTTGTGGGTTTTTTCCCTTCTCCCTCATCCTCCTTTATTTGGTGTGGGTGGAGTTGGGTGCTGTTAGACTTGGTCTCCCATCTCCATAAGAAATGGTAGCAGATCTGCAGAAGGTCCTTCAGATAAGCTGAAAAAATGACTGGAGACATTGCAGACGTGCAGAGAAGGGCTAACACCTGGGTTTGGAAGTGTAGGAGAAAAAGATCCAATAGGAAGGCAAATGCTGCATTGTGAGTAGCAAACTGGAATTTAAATGCAACAAGTCTTCAATTTTTAGAAAGAGACTTGAAAAAAAGAATAGAAAACTAGTTGAATTTTTTCCTCATTAAACAATGTTTTGTGCTTTTCATACTGTCCCTTCTTTCCTTTGAGAGCTTTTTGAGACTCAATGAATCACTATGTAAATGGTTATAAAGTGGAAAGTGCCCCTTAAATGGTGAGATTTTTGCCAGAAATAATGCAGCCCAATGGTTTAGGGTGAGCATAGTAAGCTTTTATAATTTCATCCCTTTTGTCTGTCTCTTGTTCTCCTCCTCCCCAGCTCGAAAGCCTTGGGGTGACAGGGGGAGCAGCATCTCCTTTGTTAGATTTATATAACTCTTCAGGGAGGAAGAGAACTTGCATAGGGGAAATCTCATTTATCACTGGCACTGCTTCTAAACTTGGACTTCTAAGACAGATGTGAGGAGGATGAACAAGACTCCAGGGAGGTTGAAATGTATTTTCTTAGGGATAATAGCAAGTCGTCCTAGAGAACTTTCTTGTTTCTCTAGACTGGATGCCCTTAAGCTGCTATCCTGACACCTCTCTCCATATTTCTGTCTTCCCGGTAATCAAAGCTGAAATGATTCTCAGAATTACTATGTTTAAATGAACTGCTTGTTGCTAATGTGATTTGAGGATGATTTTTTAAAAAAAAAAGTGATTTTGAGGTTGAAGTCTATTCTGGGCTGGACTGTAATACAGAATAATCTGCTGGCTATCCAAGTAAATTCCTGTTCATTATTTAAACATTTACTTGACTTTGATACTATGGCTAAAACAGAGATAATTATGTTTTGAAATCGAATTTAGAAAAGGCAAAATATTATTTGGTATCATTTAAAAGCAGACAGAACATGAATAGGTCTCTTTTAGAAGGGATCTGTACAAATCCAAAAAACTCAGAAGCTGGTTTTTGACTCTGCTGTCATAAAAAGCAAATGCCACTGCTTGTTTAATATTTTCTTACTAATGAACCCAAATGTTGTGACTTGGGTGTGTGAATGTGCTTGATTTGTAATCAACTTCATCTGACAAGCTGTAGTGTTGCCTTTCTTGTTGTTATTTTGGAAGGCATGTGATGCTTGAAGTGGTTCTTTTCATCTTTGAGATGCTCCCAGCAACTGTGTGTGCTCTGCTAATGAGCCACACTGCCCCTGCCTTTATGTTTGCTCACTGGCAGTCCTGCCAGTCTGATGTATGGAATAGAGCAGCTAATTCCAAGCAGTGTTCTGAGGTCAAATTCGTGGTTTGGGTGGGAATTGAAGGGTTGTATGGATGAGGTCTGATGGCTAAGAAGGGGTGATCAGGATGCTGAAGTGATGCCATATGGTCTGGAAAAGGTAGGGAGGAGAGGAAAGGGGTATGTGGTCTTTTTGTGTTTGTAGTATGATCAATAGCCCAAAGAATCTGCTGGCAGTGAGGAAACCCCAGCTACTGGAAAATCCTGATCTTAGTGTGCCTGTGGTGGGATGGCTACCAGGAGTGGGTAATCACCTGCTGCTTTATTCTCAGGTTTCTTGAGGAGGAAATAATGACAAACAGAAATGAGCTTTTCCCTCAGTATGTCTGGCAATAAAAGCTGTCCCCTCTTCTGAAGTGCAGCAATCCCAGAAATCAGGAGATGGAAGCAGAGACCCGGGAAGGATCTTGACAGCAGTGCCTGCACAGACAGGCTGCACTGGGGGACATTTCAGGTTTGGTTTCAGGTGAGGAGGCAAGGGGAGCCTGCGGCTCTGTGTGCAGGGGAGTTTATATAAAGAGTAGCAGCACAAATCTCATTGTGGGGTGTGCTGCAGGATAGACCTCTCTGTGGCATTAATAATGAAAATTCAGAGGTGATTGCTGGCAGAAAGCAACTTTGTGCCACAAGACCTGCAGAAATTTGTAGTGGCAGAAGCCAAAAAAAAGCTGTGCAAGGCTTATGAATAGAGAGCAAGGATTTAATAAGCTAAAAGTGCCCCTTAAAAGGTGCTTGAGTTCCTAAGGGGAGTTTGCAGTGTCCTAAGGTTTTAGTGATCATCTTCCACCAACCTGCTGAGGCTGTAAGTGGCCCAGTGCTAGAAATACCTCAAGACTGGACACTTGTAAAAGCCAAAACTTTGCATTTTCAAACTCGTGAAAACAACCTGGAAATGAGAAGAAAACAAGGCAGTTTGCCTTGGAAGAAGGTGGACTCCTGTGAAGGGGGAGTTATAAAGTGTTAGTGTGGGGACTTCGCTTGTTGAAATGAAGTAATGCACTTTCCAGGGCTGCAGAACAAAGCTGAACACCCTGGTGAGTGTAGAACTGTGTGCCAGCAGAGGATAAGCCACGAGCTGGTCCCTGGTGAGAGGATTTGGGAATGACAAAAGAAAAAAAATTGCTGAGTCTGATGGTCCTGGGCCAAAGATGAAGTCTGGTAACAAGAAACTAAAACTACTTTGGGGGGAAAGCTTCACAAACAGGTTGTAGCCAGGGCTCTAGGAATCCTTGACTTCCAGCCAGGCATTTATAAAGGAAGTCAGCTGTATTCAGCAACCACTTCATGGCTGAGATATGGATCCACATGGGGAGTTCCAAGGTAAAATCCTGGAAATGAGGATTGCTCTATACCTGCAGAGAATTCTGAGAGTTAAACATGTCTGAAATTGAGGACAGTGTCTTAACAGAAGAATTTGCTGAATGAATCAGCATGAATGATTGATAGAGATGACATGGCATGTTGGGATGGTAAAACCATGAATGAATTTTCTGTTTGAGGTGGTTCCTCTGCTCTGTACAGACATGGCTTTCTGTTTGTGCTGAGCATTACTGTCTGTGGGGCCAGAGGAAGGAACTGAGAGTTAGATGAACACCTCACATGTGGACAGCAGGGCAGGAATAATCAAGGTTAAAGGCTATAAATAAGGTGGCTTATCCCAGGGGAAGCCTGGACTTTTCTGAGATAAGCAAAATGTGTTCAAAGACATGTTTTTGTAGTGAGGATTGATAGGCTTTCCATACTGAAGGAGATGAACCTGAACACTTGTCAGTACTGGAAAAGATGTCTCAACGATGACAAGAGGTGTGGTTTTGCTCTTTTCCTCCTGGAGCCAGCTGTGAAGTGTTTGAGATGGGGAAGGATGTGTTCGGTAAGAGAATGATGGTTTGCGGCTATGTTACCCCGAGTGCCAGGGTCCTACAGGTTTGTCAGTCAGACCTGTCCTGTTATTGCAGATTTCTACTCTCTTTTCAACGTGTTCAACAGCCACTGCCTGCTGGGTGGTGCCTCATGTGTTGAGCCAAGAGGATTTGCCCAAAATCTGTAATTTTTAAAGTCACTGGAAATGTTGGGGTAGTTTTTTGTCAGCACGAATATTATGCCAGCCAAGATCTCAGGTGAAGCAGCTTCATTTTTCTCCCAGAAAGTAAAATTTATTGACAATCAACTTCATATTTATCAAGGTCAGAACCTACAGAGGAATGGGGTGTCTCCTAGCTCTAAAAATAAAACTTTTTTTCTTTTGTTTTAGTTTACATGTCAGAAATACCCATCTGGAAAGCTTTTTATCCTTCTGTCAGAAAATAGGCAGATAACAAAGAACAGCTTCAACAACTTCATTTCTTAAAAAGCTTAAAATGCATGAAAAAACAAAACTTTTTTTAAGTTAAAATAAAACAAACATGAAAATGAAGATGAAAAATTCAAATGGCCTGTGAAATTAAATAAATGAGAGGAATTCTGAAAGGAGAAGGTGCCTGGCCAAAGAACATAACCAACTTAGTGTATCTCAGTATTTTTAATGTGCTACAGAATTCCCACAGAAATGACTTACAGGTAGTGTCATTGAGGTTCTTCTGTCACCCCACCCCTTGAAATAGGGCTGGACTGAAGTTTTGTTATATTTGGGAAGGGCACTAACCCTCTGCATGTGGCTTTGCCTTCACTGTGTACTCCTTGTGACCCAGCACTTGCTCTGACATGGAGAAGGTTTTCTCCTCTGCATTCCCCTCCTTTAGCACAATGATTGAAAAAGTTTTTTGCATTGATTGATTTCTCTGCTCTGAGATATTGATTTGGTTTGTGGAAAATGGTCAAATAAAATAAAGTAGTGTTTGGTGCAGACTGAAAGTCATCTTTTCCAGGCTCTTGGTGATTAGATCACACTGGGCTTTTTTTCTTTGCACATCCTTCTCAGCCTGGCACTAAAAGCCCTTGTGACAGTTTGGCTGAAAGACCTCAGTAAATAGCTCAGCTGTGTTTAAGTTTTTTTTTAAAAACAAACAAAAAAATCTCCTTGCTCAAGAAATAAAGCTTGATACAGTGACCAGATCCTTTGTTCATCCCACCCATAAGAGGTGAGATTGACATTTTTTAGGTAAATTTAACTTCCAGTTTCCCAGATATTAATGACTATGAATTTATTTTTGCCTTCCACGAAAAAACAAACCCAAACCCATCAACAATGTAAAACTCCTCATCCCCCAAACAAAAAATCTCCCCCTAAAAGCCATGATCCCCCAACAGACCTCTTGTATTTTTATCTCAGAAGCTGGTTACTGTTATCACTGGATATTAGGAGTTTGATAAGAATTGCTGAACAGTCAGATGAATGATATTAATGTCTTTCAATTTATTAAATTGAATTTGGTAACTCAAAAGAATTCCACAAAACCCGAAAAAGTCAAACTGAAACTCAAACCCTGCTCAGCCTGAAAGAGGAGAAATTTAGGTTTGATATGCAGAAGGGGAATTGTTCCCTGGGAGGGTGGGGAGGCCCTGGCACAGGGTGCCCAGAGCAGCTGTGGCTGCCCCTGGATGTGTCCAGGGCCAGGTTGGATGGGGCTTGGAGCAGCCTGGGACAGTGGAAGGTGTCCCTGCCCATGGTGGAGGTGGAATGGGATGAGCTTTAAGGTCTGTTCCAACCCAAACCATCCTGTAGTTCTATGATTCTGTCTCTGGACACCTCTGAGGGCTACAAGCATTTTAAACTCACATGTGGCAGAATGTTTCTTTGCCCAGGAGCATGGACATCCAACCCCTCCTGACAGACATACACCAAGAGCCTTTTTGGGGCTGTGTTGCCCCTGAGAGAAGCTGGGCAGTAACAATCACTGAGGGAGGGAGGGCTGGCAGCTCCAGGTGATGCAGAGTGAGGCACTTGGGGTTTTCTGCAGAGAGCACCAGGTGAGGATTGAAGCAGCACTTGGGCCCTGAAGTGCACTGTAGGACAAGGGAGAAATGGAGAATATTTTTATCCTGTGGACAGTTGCATGGTGGTCAAAGCACTGAGAGGAACAAGAGCTCACACTGGAGGATCCTTTTTCCTCTGAGGGGTGAAGGGAGAGTTTAAATAACTTTGTTTGTTGATAGCAGCACGGTGGCAGCTGTGCCTTCTGTGCTGGGTAACGCTTTCCCAGAGCAGCCCACATAGAGGGCACAGAGCAGCCCACACAGAGGGCACTGAGCAGCCCTTGAACACTGGCCTTCACCACCTTAAAGGCTTTGGAGTGCCCACGATCCACCTTAATGTTGTTTCACAGGAGGCTTGGACAGCCAGTGCTCTTAACCTTGGGTCACCTAATGGCTGCAGGTGATGTTCCTGCCACTGCAATCCCATTTATTTTATGCCTGCCCGTTTGGAGCAAGGCGTTGCAGTCATTGTGTCAGACATGAATGGTTCTGCTGCTGCACTGTCAGCTGAATGACTCGAGCTGTGTTGCTCCCTCACTTCAATGTGCTGCTGTTGTAAGAGAACATTTTCAGGGGACTCAAGATTTATTATAGGAACAGTTGATTTGGCTTTCACTATAACGTTAAATGCTCTTATTCTGTTTTCTGTGAAATAATTTGTTTCCTTTTGTTGTCTCTGCTAAAAGTATTTCAACAGCTTGGGAGAAGAATAAACAGACATAGCTTCAAAATAACTCCAAGTAGCAAGAATTTTTTTATAATTAAAAGAGGAGAAAACAGGTATGGGGGAACCTTATTATTTAACACTTTGCTGCAATGATGAATTGCCTGATTCCAGCATTTTTATTGCTGTTCATGTGACATCAGCTTGCTTTCTGAAGTCATCAGGTAAAAGAAAAATGAGGGTTTCTTGTGACTCGCATTGAAATCTCTGCTTCATGTAATATAAACAACTTTGGTTAATGTATTAGCATAGGAAAAACAAATAGATTTAAGACAAGGATGTGTTTTATTTAGAAATTTTAGTCCTGAATACTTCTCTGTGGAGCAGAGCTATTTCACAGTTGTAAGCATAAATGTCAGTGTTCTGTTCTGTTAGCAGCACATTGTGCTGCCTCAACTCTGTTTGTCAGAAAACAATCATTTTATTCAGCACTATTGTACCAATGCTTGAGCTTCTGTTGGTAAAAGGTGGAGGGATGCAGATGTAATCCAAGCTGAGATTTCTTGCTAAATCTGGTTGTTTAGCTTTGTCCTAACAACAGGAAAACTGGTAATGCCTCTGTCCTTGGTGCTTTGATCACTCTTCAGATTCAAGCAGCTCGTGGAAAGAGAAACAGGAGTTATTACATCAGACAGAAATATACATCAGAAAAATATCAGTGCCGGGGAGAAACCCCTGGTGAGGTGTTGGGCTGGAAAAAGAGTTGTGTTCTCCTCTTATGCCCCATCAAGACAAAAAGGAGCACAGGAATAACAATGTTCAACTGGTTACTCCCATCTTCAAATGTTCCCTTATCAAAGCGCTGCCTCTGAGCAGCCATAAGTGCTGAGATGTTTCCTGGGTAGTTGGTTCCTGTCTTGCTCCCTGTGGCTGCACTTTGATCTGCTCCTGGATCAGGTGTTGTGTGTTAGGAGGCAACTTCCCAATCCTGATTTTTCAAGGCTACCACTCTGTGGTTGTTTTTTTTAAGTCTGTCTGCAGGAGCAGGCCTTTGATACTGTCACAACAGTCTGTGGGTGAACTAAACCCTATTTGCTACATGTGCTTAGGAGTTTTCCAACTTAATTATTTTTTAAAGGTTATTTATTAGCACAGCTTCCCTAAGGCAGAATGCAAGGTAGATGAGTTACTTCATATGTGCATTAAGGTACCTTGGGTGCTACAGGTTTGACAGGACCTCCCCATTATGTTTTGGCATCTGCTGCCACTTTGCATTTCTGGTGTGTGAGGTGCAGGGACTGTTGGTAGTGCATAAGGAACTCCTATGGCAAATGCAATCGTGTGCTCTGGAGTGCCTTGTGACTTTATCTGAGAACCCATTTTCTTCTGAATTCTTTGCTTCATCCCAGGTTGTACAATTAAATGGATTGATGGGTGCCAGCAGATTGCACTGCAGGGTCTGCACAGGTCCCTACCTGTGCTGAAATAAGGGGAGAGGTAGAGTACACCTGAAAACCTGGATGGGAGAGCACCAAATGAGCCATGTGAGCACTTCTGATAGGGCTGTTGAGAGAGATAAAGCTGTGCAAGTGTCTCTTGGTGTATTTTCTCATTGTAGGGCTCTCCTAAGTATTGCTGAAGTGCTGTTTCCCTGCTATAAATTCCTGGAGTGAAAACCAGAGAAGCAGGCAGAGCCACCTCTCCAAGAGACCCTGTAATTACATTTTTGATGACTCAAGGCTGGTGTTTGTCTTTTTGTTTGATGCTGGCAGGAGCTGTGTAGCAAAAAGCCTTTTGAAGTTAATACCTAATTAAGATGGATGGAGAAGGTCATAGCCCCTGGTAGTGCTGTTGGTTCAGGCTGTTGGCTGCCTCAGGAAGGCATCAGCAGGAAGATTTACAGGGAGCTGTTCTGTGCATCCAGGTTGGCAAGTGTTATTTAAAAATCAATGGGTAAACAGAAGTCCAGAGTTCTGCACACAGAGGGCTGTTTGCCAGATGGGAGAGCTGAGGTACTTAACTCCCTTTCCCATCAGAACATCCTTGTTTCCGTCCTCCTCTGATCAAACACAATGTGAGAGGGGTTTGATTCATGTGGGGAAACTGGAAGTGTTGCGGCTACAGTCCCAGGGGTGGAACGTAGATGCACCCAGGGTTTGGTTGCCAGGTTGTAAATAGAGCGTTGGCTGATGTGTGATCTGTGCCACCACAGCTGTGGTACTGCTGGTCCTCA
Organism: Mystacornis crossleyi; assembly: GCA_013400655.1. Classification (NCBI taxonomy): domain Eukaryota; kingdom Metazoa; phylum Chordata; class Aves; order Passeriformes; family Timaliidae; genus Mystacornis; species Mystacornis crossleyi. The sequence continues at coordinate 154,041 of VYZQ01026931.1, read as the reverse complement.
CGCAGTACAACACCGGCTCAAAGTACAGGATTGAGCACCAAAATAAGGGTTGGGATGTGTTTTTGAGCATGTTCCCAATCCTGAGCTGGTGCTGGTGTTTCAATGTATTGGAAAAAAGTACATTGAAAGAACAGCATACATTGAAAAAACAAGTGAAACCCAGAAAGAAAGTGAACCTCAGACCCCATGGCATAGGAGAGAGGGAAAGGCAAAACAAAGTTTTGGAGAACACTACATTCATTCACACTTTCCAGAGCCCAGCTCTGTTCATTGTGCACTGTGGATTTGGGACACAGAGAGAGATACTGAGATTGTCTGACCTCTATCTTACAATAACAATGAGTGAACAAGACAGCCAGACCATTTCCTAAAGGAATGATGTGTTCTGTGTGACTAAAGCAGACATGGAGTAATGAGTGCTTGAGTTAAGGAAATTCCCACTGCTCTTAGATTGGATGTAGAAAAGCAAATTAAAATGTAGCCTAAGTCTGCTGTGTGCACCTCTGAGTTCTGGAGAGCAAAAGCCTACCCTGTCCTTCTGAATTGAGTCCCAGCTTAGTTATGTTTGCAGCCTTACTGCTCTTTATTTGCTCCCTCTCCTCAGCCAGCTGAAAGCTTTTCGAGCCTTAAATGAGGTGTTACTGCTAAATTACAGAAATCTGGCCTGAAGGTGGAAAGCTAGAAGGAGGTGGTGCTGTTAGGTAAGCCATAATTTAGTGTATTCACGCAAGCCCCAGTAAATGTTTTGCACCACTTGAAAATTCAGGAGGTTTAGTGGGAAAACACTGTTGGATAACGGCAACACAGCAACTAGCTTCATCTTGGGTAATTTCTTCCAGGCTGGAAATGAGGTCTTGTTGGTGTTTGCTGAAGAGTAAAAGCACTTTTCAGAAGAGCTCTGGTAACCTGGATTCGAGCCTCCTTTGCACGGGATGGCTTGGTCATGCCAGAGGGATGGAAGTCATATCTAGGTCTAGTGGTGGGTGGGATGGCACGTTAGATCAGAGAGAAACCCCCTGAACTTCTCCACACAGCTCCATTTGTTCCAACTACGACCTTGTTTCTTTGTCAGTTTGTTATTGCTGCCTCCTACACGTTCCTTAGCACATTGGCCCTGTCGTGGTCTCTCCTGCTGCTTCGCAGAGTTGGAAAAATACCTCCTTGTGCTTGCAGTCAGAGTGTGTGGTTAAAGAGGGGGCCTTTGGTGAGGTGTGTGTATGAAGATATGGAAAGGTGGCTGGTTTAATTGTGTGAAGGTGTGTGGAGATTATAACTGGACTTTATACCAGCTCAGCTAGTTCAGAATCGGTGTCTTCTGCAGATAATTTCAATTACATTTAATTCTTCTTGTTGTCTGTGAAAATGGTTACCACAGCAAAAAGCCAAGATTTGTTTATTGTATATATTTCTCTTTAAAAGCTAATGAAGAAGTCCTTCAGTACTACTGAAAGAAAAAAAATGGAAAAAGGTGCTAATACAGATTTAAAAACATTCAAAGCTATTACTAATTTCGGAGGAATTTCAGCTAGGAGTAAATTAGTTCCTTTATTTAGTCCAGCAGCATCTTGGATTAATTATGGGGAAAGAAATTGCAATTTGGTTATGCTAGAAGAGATCGAAATACTCAGATTTTTATTCTCCACTTCTCTCTGCTCTGGTGGTCTACTGATCTAGATATTTAACAATGTTCATCAGGGATGCAACTTTTCTTTAGTTTTTGGAGGCTCTATTTAGGAGTGGGAGCTCAGCCATGAAAGACACAGGGAAAAAGATGCCTGGTATTAATGGTTTGGTGTGTGTAGAAGTCTGTGCCACAGGGCAGCGACAGTTTGGAAACATTTTAAAGGAAGTATTTACAGTAGATCTGAGGATTTCCTCCTGTTTGAAGTCCTAGAAAACAGTGCTGAGGGTTTCTGTGCCTGACTGATTTTTTGCTGAGCAGACCACCTTGCTTTGTGTCAATACTGCAGATGTGTGGGAGAGGATTCGTGTAGGGCCTTGGGGAATGTACTGCACTGTGCATTCAGCGTGGGGATGCTGCCAGGAGGCTGGGGAGGGAGGAGGAGGACCTTTGGGATCATCACCCAGGGAGTATGTTGGTTTTCCGATAGGTGTTTTGGGGGATGGATCATTGTTGCCTCCATCTGCTACGCTGAATGCTCAGCTATTGCCCTATATTTTTTCCCTCCTTTACCCACAAGTGCTGCTGATTCATTGGCAGAACAGGGAGCCACACATACGGAAGCACTTGGAAAAGGCAGTGGCAGGGTTTGTACCGAGATTTGCTTTGGACATTGAACCTTCCAGGTGAAGCTGTTGGCAGCTTGCAGAGGAGTGGAAGCACCTCCTCCGGCCCATCATTCTGCTCCTCCTTTTCCATCTTCTATGGCACGCACACAATACCCTGTGTATATTCATCCAGTGTGTTCCTTGGGTCCTGAGTTAATTGCTCCGACCCTGCTGTGTTAATTCATATTGGAAATTAATCTCAGATGAGTGATGGTTATTGGAAGTGGATATTAAATATTTGGTGATGAGCTCTGGAGCATTGCAGAGAAGTGATGTCTGTCAGGGTGCTGTGCTGTGAATTTTGCAGGGTGTATCTGAGTGAATGCTGAGATGGAGAGAATCGTTTGTTTGTTTATTCTGAGATGAGTTGGGATGTGGTAGGGTCAGGCCACCAGAGAAGTGTCTGGGGGTGACTGAGAACAGGTAGAAATAAAGTAGGCTGTGAAGAAGAAACAGAACAAGGAGATTCTTAATGGCTGAGAAACAGAAGAATTTAAGGGAGAAGCCAGAATGGGAGTTTGAAAGCATGTGAGGAAGAAGAGTGGAGGAAAGTGTTTTGGAGCAAAAATAACATTGGCTAAATTGCTAAAGAATAAGAAATTAGATGGAATTATGGAAGAAGTTGCTATAAAACTAAGCAGTCATGAAATTGAGGATGTAGTTACCACAAATATCACACAAAGACAGGCATGGAGGGCTTAGGGCTTGGGAAGATGTTATTTGGCAAGAATTTTCCTTAAATTTAATCATGTGCATAATATTTCCTGTGAGAGTGATGAAGTCTTTGTGTTCTCAGGCTGAGAAGTCTCTTGAGGACTTTGGCATTGCAGTCCCTCGTGAGGGATGAGGCAAAGCTCTGTCTCACAGCTCCCCAGAGCCTTGGTGTGTGTCAGAGCTTCTGGGGAGCCCCAGCACTGGGGACCTTAGGTTTGGGGGCAGGAGGAGCTGTATGGCTGAGGCTGTGTCTCTTCCTGCTGCCATGGACTTTGGGGTGGCTGGAGGAGAGTTCCTGAAGTTTTCAGGCTGCTTTAAAAAAGTAATTATTTTTCAGCTGGTCCAGTGTAGTTGTCCAATTGCCTTGGGTTGAGCAATGAGATAACATGAGCTTGGGGTCATCACTCTTGAGACTGACCCTGGCCTTTAGATCTCTTCCTCTGGTTGTTCAGCCCTGTTTTAAACCGTTATTATTAATCAGGTTATTCCTCAGGATGAGATATTTGTCACCTCTGTGTGGTTTTTTGCTTTGCAGTTTATGGTTTAGGCAGAAATGTTGTTTCTACATTTGGTCAGAGGACACCCCATTGTCACGATCCTCTGCCTAACACCCCTACAGCTAGGCATAAATGAGATGTGAATTGCTGGTATTTATTAGTGTGCTACACTACAAAGTACTTCATAGCCTTTCTGTCATATGTTTCAAATGATTCCACTTCAACCAAACAAATTGTCCCGGCTTAATTTCCAAGAAATCATTGTCAAAATTGCTGAACCAGTTTAATTCTAAAGCACATATTTATACTGAGCTGCACAAAGCACACTGCCAAGTGAGATTACAAATGGCAGAGAGGAAAGTTTAATCAGAAATGAGATTAAATTTGAGAATGTAGAGTGTTAGTGATTGCTTTGAGGCTGAGACAGGGTGTAAAGTCATAGATTTTTCTTAGCAGGGCTCAGAATAGCACACTTGAGGAAGCTGAAGAGCACATATGCCCTGGTGCTGACAGCAGGAGAATGCGGTGGTGGCCTCAGCGCAGGGAGGTTGTTATTTGTTGCAGTTTATTTGTGCTGTGGAATGAGACGAAAGCAGGAGGAAGAAAACAATTCAAAAGCTTGTCCTTGCCCCAAGTGGAGATGGGGGACAGGAAAGAAATGAACTGGTTTGAGCTGGGAGGGGTGACCTGCCTGGCCCCAGTGCCTCTGAGGGGACTGATGAGGATAGCTGGTTTGTCTTGAGTTTTTGGGCAACCTCTTTGTATTTGAATGGAGAGATTTGCCAGCTGAAGTTAGGGAGAAGTTTTGTAAGGAGGCATTTCTCCATGGATGCAGGGTCTCTGCTGTGCTCTGCCAGTGAAACAATGCCACCAGGGTCAGTTTTAAATGCTGCTCCAGGAACGGCCTTTTTGTGCCATTCCTTAGTCCATGACAGCTGGAAGGAGTGTCCCTGGTCTGAACTGTTGTCCTGCACATCCAAGCCCCTGGTTCTCTGTATGAAGGAATGCTGGTTGGGTGTGTGGAGGAGCAGGAGGAGACACAGTGTTGCCTGAATCTATTCTTCAGGAAAATGCACACTTGGTACAACTTCACTCCTTTTGTATCACAGGAGGAGCATTTCATGTTGATCATTTCAGCTGTAGGAGGAATTCAGAACCTCAGAATGGGATGTTTTGCCTTGGGGAAAGTTTTCTTTTTTTTTTAATTTGAACACTTTGGGGTTTTTTTCTAAGTCATCTCTTGAACACTTCTAAATAGGAAAGAATTGGTACAAACCTGGTGTTGTTGCCACATTCCCCCTACAGAAATCTGAAAAACATCCCCTGAGAACTGAGCAGATCCCTGCCCCCCAGCATTTAGAGATTGTGCTGGCTTATAATCACTACAGGGAGAAGTGAGGCATAGCAGCGGCTTCTTTTATTACAGATGGGCCAGGATGTGCTCAGTAATCCTCCAGCCCTGTATTAAATCTGGGACACCTCTTCAAATTGCAGGTTGATGAGAAGTGCAGCCCAGGAGCAGCATTAATGTTGTTTTGATGCGTAACACAGATTACAGCAGCTGCTTCTAAACTGCTCGTGTTCCCTGCACTCTGAAGTACACATCTTCTGGTCACCAAGGGGTCCTGATTGTCCTTATTTATTTTTTATTAAGCATTAATGAGACAATTTAAGCCTTGCACTTCTGTGACCAGTTATTTCTCAGCTCTGTCCGTACTCCTTTCTATTTTTTCTTGCAGCTCTTAAGTTTTGTTTTGTCCTAAAACTTATTCATTGGGTAATTCTTTCTTGCTCATCCATGTTTTCAGTGTGCAACAAGGTGTAAGTTGGAGGTGGTATATGGGTTTAAAAGGTCATGACCCTTATTTAGGGATCTTCTAATTAGCACCAAGTACTGCTAACCCTTTGGGTTGCATACTTGCTTTGGGGGGAGAATGGAGAGGGATCTGTTCTTTGGTGGACAATGTCCTCATGGAAAACTGACCCTTAAGTGCCAAATAGGACCAGTAAAGAAATGGCATAAATCATAGAAGAGATGTTGATCACTTACTGGATTAATGTATCAGGAGATGACAAATTCTGTGCCTCTCTGTAAGGAGTGATGGTGAATAATCCATCTAAGGAACACATTCTACTCTAAATTTTGGCATTCAAAATTGTGCTGCTTTTGAACTATCTGTAAAGCCGACTGAATGTGTTGGGTAAAGGTGTTTGTCCTGGGAATGGGGTGGAACATCCTAGGAACTGGGAAAAAAAACTTTGGCCCCTCTTCATGCTTGCTTGGTATCTTGAAGGAGAGGGTGTTGCTGTTAATGGTGCTGGATTTGTGGCTGCAGGTGGGATTTCATGTTCAGTTATTGTGGCTGTGTTTAAAGAACTAGAAAACTCTGAAGGCCAGGTCTGGCTGCTTGTGCTGCAGTGGTGTCTATGATGATGTGCTTAATTGGTTAAGAAAAGGTCGGGAATGTGTTCTAATACAAGAATCTCAATGTTTTGGGTGGAGGTAGCACCAGTTTCCTGAAGTGTCTCCCTTTTGCAAGTATTGCATAGGCTGATATTCATAATTTAAAAAAAACCACAAAGCAAAAACCCCACAAAACTTCCTGGCATGCCAACACCTGATTGAGGAACTCACTTCATATTCTGATTTTACTTAATTTAGTTCAACGTGAATCAGCCACAAATTAAATTGTGCAGCTGCTATTAGGCGCAAGTGTTGTTTTCTGGTCTTTAAAATGCTGGACAAGCTTTAAAAACCTTTACTGTCTTTCAATTATGGCCATGGTAAAATTAGACCAAGGATTATATTGTCACTTCTCCCTAATATATAATTATTAAAGCATATAAAGAGAGGAGCAGAGCTGGAGGCCAATACATCATGTGATAGACTTTGTGTCAGGCAACTGAGGGAATGCTGCTCACAGAGGACTGGGCAAAAGTGTTCCCTCACAAGAAAACAAATTGGACAAAGAGGCAGAAAACTGGGCAGGCATTAAAGAGTGGCCTCCAATTAGGGCAGAGGTTTGGTGATTCTGAGCAAAGTGGGGGCTGGCAGGCACAGCACAACACAAGCCATGGGAAAGGGAGGACTGTGTTGATGAAATAAAAACTTCGTGCTGAGGAGAAATCCATAAGCATCCCAGAGGGACCCATTAGGCAGTAAACACTGTATGTGGTCCTGCACTGGGATGGCTGTGGGAAGTGGGGGATGGATAACACACAGGTATTAAGCTGCTTGATAGCATGCCCTTAAGTGTAATGATTGCTGCAGTGCTAAAGTGCCACACATTAAATCGGTTCTGATGTCCTGAATACATTTTCTGTGTAGCTCTAAAGAGGTGGCTTTGTCTGTGTATAACCAGAAAATGAAAATGTCAAGAAAAATTTGAAGTGCCGTTGCTTCGTAGGAGAATTATTAGCTTTGCATGGACTGAAAGGAGAGCTCCTCACCTGCTTGAGCCTGGATCCTTTCCTTGGATTTACATGGCGCTTCCAGGAGCTACAGAGCAGCAAGGCACACATTGATTTGTGACCTGAACTGAGGGTGTTACACCAGGAGTGAGCTTGAGTCACTGCTGTGTAGTGCCAGTACAGATTGGAAGGGTCTGAAGTAGCTGGGCTGCACATGGGTGAACAGAGCCATTAAAGCACAGCTTTTTGTTGTGCTGCAAACATCTTAAGAAAGATAATTATTCAATTATTTTCCTTGCCTTCACTCTCCCCAGAAGCATGGATATAAAAGGAGACAAAGACTGAAGAGTGAGACTATAATTTTGTGGCATTACAAGGACTCTTACTTTGTTCAGTTCTTTGCTTCTTTCTCCTCAGTATAGTTTCGTGTTACTTTTATTTCAAGTTGGTGCTTTAGCTCCTTGCAGATTGCACCCCTGAAAGGGTGACCCGGGTGAGTTGTGTGTAGTGCGAGTTCAATGTGACAATCAGCAAGCAGCAAACTCTTTGTAAAGAGATGGAAAACTTTGCCTGTGCACACCAAGTTTATGAAATGTTTTTACATGAATAAAACAGTGCTTGGATCTCAAGAGCTTTATCAAGTATTGGAGAAGTTATCCTTATTCCACACATCAGGACCTGGTGACAGAGACAACAGCAGCAGCCTGACAGCTGCTGGGGAGGCTGTGTGTGACCAATCCAACCCAGTCCTGTAGTCAAGAAACCAAATATGGGGGGACTTATTTGAAGCCCCCCGAGGAAGTCTGTTATGATTTTTAGCCTATAAAGCAGTGTGCCACTTGGTTATTTTGCCTTTAAAGGAAATGGTGCCAAGCAGATCCTGTCGAGTTTTGAACTTGTAGCCCCACCAAGGGTGCTATTTAAAAATGATTCCATCTGACCAAACAGCAAACATGAGGGCAGCCAGCTTGGTGTGAGCTACCAGCTGCACCCTACGGAGAGAAGTGGGTTTGTCATGGAAGATTCTCACTGGCTTCTGTCAGCCAGCCAGAAGTGGATTATTCTGGAGGAACAAGAGACAGACTCTGGGCTTTTGTCAGCCGCAGAGCTGTTTTTCTCTGGTTGGCAGCCAGCAACTTGCTGTGCTACTATCCTGTTCCTCAGCTGGGGTTCCTCAGACAAATTAAGCAGCAGTGACGATGGAGGAGAAAGTGGCAGCAGCACCGGAAGAAGATGCCCCTCAGATTCACATTTGCTTGGTGAGCCAGAAGATCCTGCAGTCTTCTGGGCATGGAAGTGGCAGTGCTTAGCTCTGCTATGACATGAGATGCATTCCTTCCCTTGTCTGTGATGACTAAAGTGGGAACTGGGCTGTGTTCCAGACCTGTAGCCTGTGGCACTGGGCTGAAGAGATAAGAATTCACAGAAATGTAGAGCACCATAAAGCATACGAGAAAAATTGAAATGACAAAGTTCTTACAGTAGAACTTCCATAACTGGAAGCGTTTCAAACTATTTTGTTCTTCCTGATAAATGTAGTCAGCTTTCATGCTCCCTTCTTATCTTTTCCTGCCATGTATGCAATTATCAAAAATGTTTGTTGGAAAACCTCCCTTGGTTGGGTTTTCTGCTCTGTGAGAAATCCTTACAGCCAAACTGAGTGTGCACATGGGTGCTATCTCCCAGGGGTTTGAGCAGTGTGCTGATGTCTTCTGTCTCCATATGTCAAAAACTGGTTGTACATGGAGCAAGGTTTGGTGTTTAGAGGCACCCAGAGTCCAGGCAACCCATGGTCAGGGTGTGTCCATAAAACCCACACAGTTGATCCAAAAGCCAAGATATTGCTTGTTTGCAAATGCCTGATGCAGAATTTTGCATATGTGAAGTGTTTTTGAAAGCATCCTATCCTGCTAAAGAATAGCTTGGGTGCTGAAATACAGCTACTACTTCATTGGCAGAGTTTTCTGATGAATGAGGAAAACTTAAGATCAGCTGGGAAAATGTCATCACTCTTGTCCCCCCATGCTTGTTTTTCATGGAGTTGTTCTGTCATGTAGTAAGTTGAGCACTTTGAGGAAGGAAGTGGCACTTGGCACAGAGAAGCCCTTAATCCTTCAGTGGGGCCCTTGTGGGCTCGGCAGGGATGAGGATTTCTCTGCTCCCCAGTGTGAGGGAAGGTGCTGCTTGGCTGTGTTACTGTGGTACTCATGGTGTTCAGGAGCCACAACTGTAGATTTTTACTCTTTTAAAGCTATCAGTTGCTCTCCTTTGCCAAAGGATAAGTTATTTTACTTCTAATGCCATTAAGAGTGATCTTAGTGTCATCTGTCACAATTTCAAAAGAGCACTGCTAACCAACAGGCTATTCCTTCATAATAAACCTGTCTAAATGGCAGGAGGAGTGAGCAAGGTGTGATCTTGGCCCTGTCACCATATATCATAATTCTCATTTCTTCCTCCCCTTCCTAGAAAGCAGGATTGTTGTTCACAACCAGAATTTGGGGACGCTTCACTGGAACATGCTCAGATTTCTATTACAGTCCTTTTACTATTGTTTTTCTTGTTCTTGATGCTGTGGGTAGGATTAGAGGTGCTCAGGAGCAAATGTGCCCATCTGCATGTCTGCTCGCCATCCCCCCTCATGTTCTTCTGCTAGCAGAAGAAAAGGGAAAGGATAATGTATAAATTTGCCAGATGAGGCTGATCTGAGAATGTCATCAGGCTGATAGAGCTCTTTATGACAATTCAGTAGCTGGAACAGATTCAGTAAATTCTCCAAGCCCTGTAGTTCGGAATACATTCCACACTCCTCTCTTGCTGGACTTGGGCATTGTGGTGCTGACAGCTGGGGGAAGCCTGTGTAGCTCTGCAATTGCTATTCCATGGTGGTGGGATTTACATTACCAGGTGTAACTGGTGCTCTCTGTTAGGAACACAATGCAATTTCTTGCTTTTATGCTGTAGTAGGAATAAATCTAACCCTCATAAAGACTTCTGTATTACACACACCCTGTTTTCTGTAATGTATGCATGCACACTGGTGTGTGAGTTTCCACTGCACTGCAGGATGCTACAGGACTCTGCCTTATTTAAGTCTCCAGCAGTAGAAAAATCACACCAGGTTCATTAGGAAAGGCCATTTTTTTTCAAGTGTGGGTGCAAAGAGGGGAATGAGGGGAATGGGAGGGTAGAACAACACTGACATTTAGAAGTGAATGGATGGTAATAAATGAATGTTGTACCAAGAGACACAGGGATACTTTTCTTACTGACATTCAGTGGTGCTTTGAAGACAGCAGGAAGCTTTACTTTGAATCCACAGCATATCAAAATTAGATAATTTAAATTTTTCTTTTTGCCTCCAAATATACCTTATCCTCGAGCAATTTTTATTAAAGATGCTAATTGCCCAGACCCTGACTAATGCAGGCTGCACTGTGATGCTGGATTATTCTCCTTTGCATCTTCTGAAGTTAGGCAAGGCGAAAATTAAAGCAGAAGGTGTAAGTACCCTTTTAGTGCTTTAATACTGCAAATGCTGTGGCAAGTGTAATTTAGCCTGAAGCCAGGGCACTGATGGCCAGCACAGAGCTCTGTTCCCTATTAGCACATCTGAACCGAGTGTGGTGGACACAATATCCTGCAGAGCAAGGAGCTGCCCACAAGTTTGTTTGTTCTCTACCTTTAACATAGGTGGGCCTGCACACTGAATTACCCAAATATGTATGTCTGAACTGGGTCCCAACATCCTGGTATCTCTCGATAGATCAGCTCAATTAATGACGTAATTAACCGGCAGAGTGTGGAGTGGAGTAGCTGCCCTGCAGTTGATGGCTGCGTGTTTGTGCCCTTCCCCCATCTGTGGGGGATGATGCCTCCACCCCTATCCCACAGCCAGCAGCTGCTTGGCTGTGTTAGTGTTGCATCTGGGATAAAAGGGACTTGAAAGTCTCAGTGACAGCCTGCTGCACGCTTCCTCCTTTGTTGCTTTAAGGCAGACTTCAGTTTTTCCTTTTAATTTTCTTGCATAAATCTGATGTCTTAAAATATCAACACTTCCTAATGACTTTTTTCTCAAACCAAGCCTTATTTCCCTCTAACCATTTAAAAAAATCCTCACACTTGTCAGATTTGTCTGTTTCAAGTATTTAGATGCCTCTTCAATAGATTAACTGTTTGACCATTTTCTTTTAGGTTTCCTTCACTGGTGAGGAAAGAAACTATAGTTTTTTTTTGTTCCAGGCAAAAATAAGTCTATGGGGCAGCAATGCTTAGGCTGCATAAGAGCCTGGGAATCTTAACTGTTTTCTTCACAGACTGTAAGCACAACTAACTTAACGTCTCTTTATGGATTACATTGAGTCGTAACTCTTCAGCATTCCTGATGCTTATTTAGATGATTTTTTAAGAGTGCCGAATGATTCCGTACCATGCACGATGTATTTTCATTGTCCTTATAACTTATATTTTAATGTACTTTTGCTTTTTATAAGCTCTGCCAGCTTAACTGATGACTTATCTTGCTGCTTTTTATCTGGGGGAAATCATTAAAGATACAACAGCTGCCAATACACAGCAGATCTGATGAAGCCCTCAGTTTTGTCCAGATTCCGCAGAGTTTTCTCTCCCTGCTCCCTGGATTCACTCCAGCATTGCGATTTTGCTGTTGTACCCTCTAAATCTTGCTGACTCTTTCTTTGTTGGCATAGGGGTGACCTGGGAGAAACAAATTGTGTACCGTGCCCATTACTGGGTTTTCCAGAAGGAACAACTCGCTCCGGAAGGACCCTGTGTGCCTTTACTGGTGGGACTGTGTGAATCCATCACTGTGGATTCAATCAGATTAGCCTCATCTCAAGTGGGAGTTCAGGAAGTCAGCAAAACTTAAGGTGGCTGGAGTTTATCCGAGAATAATTGCCTGTATTATCCTCCTGTAATTCAATAGTTAGTAGAACATCTTTCAAGTTTCAGGGCAAGATAAGCGGTTTTAAAGGAGTGTCCCTCAATTTGCTGACCTCAGGCACAGCTCCGGGGACAAGAAGGTTTGAAATGAGTGCTTTCATTCACAGCAGCTTTGCTCTGGTGTAGGAACTGGTGTCTGAAATGCAAATTTTCAGAGGAAATGGGATCAGTCAAGTACTGACCAAGGTGTAAATTTGCTTCCTGGAGCAATTGGAAATGTAAATTGGCTTTTCTAAGTCAATTACTGTTAATTTGGATGGTTTAAATGGCTAATGGCAAGCAGAACTTCTTGTACCTCTGGTGAGGTGAGTAGCTGTTGAAAGAGTAGTGGATTTTATAGGGGCCTAAAAAGAGTTCAGAAATACTTTTTTTTTCTTGACTATGCGCTGAAGTGTATCATATTGAAGTCTAAGTGGCTGAGCTGCCACAGGGAGGATTCTCATATTTGCCATTTATTCTAACTTCTCTATCCTGTAACCTCTTACAATAGCGGTGCCTGTGATAACAGACATGTTAAACTCTGTTTTAGGGATGCATTTGAAATACTCTTTGGATGGTCTGGAGAGCTCCACAAAGCACCAGTTGGAAAACCCCGCTTGCACCACCCTATAGAATGTGTTCCGCACTGGTGGTTCCAGCTCTGTTGAAAGCAGAGGCCTTACAGGTACAGGCTCAGGTGTTCTCACTTCGTTTTTAGGAATGAACAAAGTCGCTGCAGGCCAGTACTGGCATTCTGGGAACTTTCTTCAGCAGTGCAGACAGTAGGTTTTTGCTGATATTAATGACTTGCTCCTACCTGGAACTTGGTTTGTGAAACATCAGAGCTGAAGGCTGAGAGAGAGAGAGGAAGGATTGATTGATCAAGGCTCAATTCTGGTGAGAGTAGCTTGTATTCTACCAAAATGTATTCTTAAGATTGCAATCTCTTTCCTCAGTCCCGTGTTGAATAGAGGGAATTTGGAGAACAAAGGTACATGAATAGATATCTCCGTGCTTATTCAGGGCTTGCAATTTATCTTGAGCCTTTCAGATGAAAGGTGCTATGAAAGACTCAAAAAATACCCTGTAAATTAAAACAAGACCTGCCTGGAAGATGTAACAAACCTAAGTGAGCTAAACATCTGCTCTGTGGGCTCAGTTGAAGCCTTCAGGACAGATCCTCAGCTCCCAGAAAGCTGAGCTGGCTTTGGTGAAGATGGGTGGGGGGAAGCAGAGCTGTGCAGGCACTGCAGTGAGCCAGGTGATTGCTGAGGAGTGAGCTTTTATGTTCTGATTGCTCTTTATTCCTGCCTCTTCTGGGGAGTCCTCCCGCTGGGTTGGTATTAGCTGGATAAAAAGTCTCCAGGAAGGTGTAAAAATGTCATGGGCTCCTTTTTGTTTTGCTTCTGAAAAAGCTGCATGCTGGGTAAAGGAAGGCAAAGGAGTGTGTGTATGTTTACGAACTGTAGCAGAGGAGGGAATAACAGGATCTTTGAATTCTGTATATTGGTTTAGCTTCTCAAGAGACGCTTATCTGGAAATTACCTTTGTTAATCAAGGTGATACCTCTCATGCTGTCATTTTTATGGCACTGTTCCAGTCGACAGGTATCTTTATAAGTTCAGCAATAGGCCACGCTTAAGAGTTCAGCCATGTGAGTTTGGACTTCAGCATCCCCAGTGATTATTTCACTGCTTCACGTGGTATAACTTTTTATTAAGTGTGGTGGTGGAAATAATGTTGCTGAGGTTTTGTGGTTTCCATCATTTTTTTTCTCCTCCTCATTGTGGTTGGGCAGAGGAGAAAAGTTGCCAAGTTTTTCAGCTTGTCTGATTTAGCCTTGCAGACAATGCTTCTTATGTTCTCTATTACATTAAGCAGCTCTTTAGGAGCTGGTATCTTATCCCCAAGGACACACTTGTAATCAAGTCCCTTTCAATCTTTTTGATAAAATAACCAGAGTGATCTCTTGCTTACTCTGTTGTGAGACACTTTCTGGCCCTAAAACAAATATTCTGGTGCTTTTCATAGCATTGTGACTTCTTATGTTTTTTTAATTGTCTCTCTGAATATTGGTTTTAAACATACCAGTATCACTCTGTTCTGTCATTTGCCGTGGTGGGAAGAGCTGCTGTTCCCGTTTCATAAATCCGGAAAGGCCTTATCACTTTAAAATTGCACAGGTCATTAGTGCTTTGTTACTGTTTTTGTGTTTTATTACTGGAATTGTTACTGCGAAGGGTGAACCATTAATCCTGCTTCACTTCTCTCCTTACCAAAATTTCCCACTGTGCAAGTATTCCTGCCTGTTCTAGAACAGCCCCGCCTGGAATTGCACTGAAATGCCTGCTGTGGGAGTGGATGTGTGCCTGTGGAAGCCCTCCAGGCTGCTGGGTGGGTCAGACCTTCCTGGTCGGCACCTCCCAGGTCTCCAAACACTTGTAGAGAAGGTGTTCAGCTTTACCCCAGAATAGTGATAAACATGGTGATATCTGATGCACTGAGCTGTTTCTTGCTGGAGAACTCAGGACAAAACTCTGATCATAGCTCCTGACAAACCACTGTGGAGCAATCAACTCCATATTGCTTACTGTTTTAATTTCCTTATAGATTACAGTATCTATTAGGGAATTATGTGCATTATTAAATCAAACACCTTAAAGCACTCAAACCCCCACATCTGTCAAGGTCAACTTGATAAAGGGGAATCAACCCAACTTTCTATAAATTCCTATCCCATAATTTTCCCTCAGTTATATAGCTGGACACATTTTTTCCTTTTTTGTCTAAGATTTAGCCCAGAGCAAACCAGTTTTTGTGCAGCTGAGTCACTTCCCTTGCCTTACATGGATATTGGTATGATGTTATCAGTCTTCAGAGATGTGTTAAAATTAGCACCAGCGTGTCAACCATGTTCCAGGGTGCTTTCAGCGAGTTCCTGTTGTTATCCTTTGAGTTGCTCTTGATTGCAGCTGCAGCATGAAGTACTTTGTCTTTCTCAAGTGATACAAGTATATCTTCCTCCTTTGCTCAAAATGTAAACCAGGAACATTCCTTGAACTTTTCTCTCATTATTAATAATTTTGCCCTTCTTCTGCAGCAATGGGCCCATGCCAGTGATAAAAATCTCATTACACTTTAAAACAACAACTTTGTCATACTTAGTCCTTCTGCTGTGGATTTTCCCTGGTGCATTTTGATTGTTCTATCAGTTATTCTCCATTCCATAGTCTCCTGTCCATTGACTGTCCTCTATTAGTTTGTAATAGTCTGTTTCCCATCTCCTGCTGTGAGGAATGTTGGCTCCATGTTAACCCTATCAGAGATAACAATAACCCTGCTCAGACAACTGAGCATTGGTGCCACTCTGTGATAGACCTACTGCACGTGAGCCACCTGGGACTCAGCCAGTAAAATCTGATGCTTATTTTAGAGCAAACCAATTTTAAAAATTTTTTTGTGTCACCTAAGGGAATTAATTTTATATTCACTGGGATTTAGTGGAAGCTTAATGCTACCTTTGAGTCTCTTTAAACTCCCAGCCCTGATGTCTTTTTTCTAAGTGTCATGAATATATATGTAAGTGCTCTTGACTTTCTAGGAGAAACTGCCTTTGGTATTTCTTACAAAATTGTAACAATCCACTTCTAGAAATTGTTGAGTTTTGGTGCTGAAGTGGAATTGTGTATCACCCAGCACCACAGAGCACAAAATGCGTGCAAGACAATTGGATTGTGTTCTAGGCCTGATGCTCTGTGCTTCTTATTTTCAGGGACATGGTTATTTAGGATTTGGAGAGGGAAAGATAGCAGATATTGCAGAGAGCTCAGGTTGTACAGCTTGTGATCACTGGGAGTGCTTAATTTGATGTTCTTGCTGAGTGAACTGGATTTTTATAAACTTTGTTATGGTTGTGCACTCAAGTTCAGAGGAAATCTTGTCTGTTTATCTGCAGAGGGAAGCAGGGCCGAAGACTTCTGCCTTGTATGAGCTGTTTTGTTACTGTATGACACGGACAGTGAAATTTAATCTTTGCCTTGCCTGAGCTTTAAGGGTAAAAATAGTTCACCTGTCATGTAAGGGAAATTTCAGTAGTAGTAGCCACTGCTTTGGGGAGGCTATGTGATCGTGTAGTGGGGGTGTCATGTACCTGAAAGTGTGGGACTACATAAACCTGTAATTTATACTTTCCCCCGTTTCCCCAGTGGCAGGTCTGGTTAGAGGGCTAAAGGAGGGGAAATCCATTCCTGGCCCAAGCAATAAGGGTGAGGTGAAACACTTCCGAACTGGAAGCCGCTTGAACATGTACTGCAATTAGTAAACCCTCCCCATGTGAGATTTCCCTGATTACATAGATTTTGGAAGTTGTGCCTTTACAAATTCATTTAAGATATCGCTTTTACTGCAGACTGAACAGGATTCTTCCTGGCTCTAGTACAAAGCAATTACTGCAGCTACAAAAGCATGGAGTATTGAACAAGAATTCTCACCCTGAGAATTTCTGGACCAGTTTTTTTTCTTTTGGTGAAACAGAATTTGGTGGAGCTATACCAAGATGAATTTGATTTATGCTATTTTGATTTTAAAACAAGAAAAAAAGCACCCCTAAGTTCTCCAACCCTACAAAAAACTGAACTATGGTTTGATACTTGATGCATATCAAGGTGGATTTTGTTGGCATGGTGTAGAGTGGATTGGGCTTGTGGGGTTTTTTGGGGTGGGTTTTTATGATCTTGATTTTAGTACAATGGTGTCTTACATTCATTTTCTATGTATGAGGGCTGGCTGGAGAGTGGGTGGTAGACTGGTTCATTTTAAATCAAAGGTGAGGTGAAATCCTAGCTGAGGATGCTGTTTACTGTTCAGGTGCCCAGTCTGAATTCAGTCTTGTACCCACCCAAACTGGTATCAGTCTTGTGTCAGCTTCCTGGGCTCAGAACTTGGTGGTTTCAAACAGCAGTGTAGCCTTTGGTTGCTTACAGGAAGAGAGAGAGTGCAACAAACGCTGACTTCTAAATGGATTTCTGGAGTTCTTGCCTCCCTTTAGCTCATTTATGTGACTCTTGTTCTATGGGGTTTTCATGGATTTTGTTTAATGAGGTATTTCAGCTGGGCACAGCTATTTCAGCAGATAAACCTGAAGTAGCTGGTTTAATGCAATTCTTGCTCAGGGCTAATAGGAGGCCAATTTTGGCACAGCAGTCTGGGTGGTCTGGGGGTGGGGTTTGAAGCCAGGCTGTGCATCCAGCTCGGGAACAAGCTGCTCTTGGGAGGTGGCAGGACTGCTGCGCAAGCCCACTGCTGTATCAAGTGCATCAAGCACGTGGGAAATCTGTCTGAAGCTGGTTTAAACAAATACTTGAAACCTTTCCATATATTTTTACTAAAAGCTGGGCTTTTGGAAGGAAACTGTGATTATTCACTAGGTTTTTCATCCGTGGGTTTTGTTTGACTGCTGTGAGCCATAAAGATACAGATAACATGGTATTAATTACATGTTTTAGTTCTAAAACTAGTTCTGCTCTGCACCTCTTCGGTGTGTTGGGAGAACTCGACCCCTCTGTCTGTTTTCCTGTCTGTAAAATGAAGATAATGACACTGCTCTGTTCAGCACAGTTATTACAAGGTGCTTGAATATGTATAAAAAGATGTTAGCTGAAAAAGAAGCTTAAAAAAGTTTAGGTGTGCCTATATGTCATGTACTTAATCAGATGAATTTGTGCTCCTGGTTTGAGTGGGAGTGTGATAGCCACACACTGCCGTAGCAGGAGGGCTGGAAATGAGGTGAGGTGCTTTCAGAGAACTCTCTCAAATGCTGTTTTCTATTAGGTGGTGAAGCTGATGCGTTTGGGCACAGAGAGCCTTGCCAGGCTCCCGGTAGGGGACTGATTCTTCACACATCTTTGAGTGCACAGCCACTTAGTAACTTCCCAGGCTAAAATGTTTTCTCCCATCAAAAGCTTAGAGCTTTTGTGTTATTGGTTGTTTTGGCTTTTTTCTTCTTGTTTTAAATTTTTTTTTCAGGAGGCTCTGTGTAAGTGAGCTGGAAATAACACCAGTAGCTGTGATTCAAGTGAAATTCCTGCTGCTAATTACACAGGCTTTTTGCTAAAGGTAGTAAATAGAAATCATTCATGGGTCCTTAGAGGCCTCAAAATCATTCAGTATTCAGAGTAAATATATCAGGGAGCTTCATAAGAGAATAATTTTAAAACAAAGCCTGGTCAGCTCTTTAATAATTTACTGATTGTGATAGGAAGGAGAATATCTAATAACTAGCAAGATTGGCTTTCAAGTAGAAAATAAATTAGTGTTAGAGGAGTGTTTTTTTTTTTCAAAGAAGCATAATTACTATTAGAGAAACATTTGGTTATCATATCAGTTCTTGATTGCTTTACAAGCACTTAGCCTGGCAAAGGCACTTCGTGTGATTGTTTAGGAAGCTGCAAAGACAGATTTATCCACGTGACACTCATCTGAAATAGAGAACTCTTAACAGCCTTATCAAGTCTAGTCTTTAAATATTATATCTGGTCCACTAAAAGATTTTTGTATCTGATAGCCACTGATGTTCACTGGTCTGCCTTGGGAAGGGGCTCCCCTGGACTCAAAGATGCTCTGAGGATTGGAGCACCTTTCCTATGGGGCCTGGGGCTGCTCAATCTGAAGAAGGGAAGGCTCCAGAAGACCTCAGAGCCCCTTCTAGGGTTTAAGTGGGCTCCAAGAGAGCTGGAGAGGGACTCTGGACAAGGGTCTGGAGTAACAGCACAAAGGGGAATGACTTTAAACTGAAAGAGATCAGATTTAGATTGAACATTGGGAAGAAATTCTTCCCTGTTAGGGTGGGCAGGCACTGGCACAGGGTGCCCAGAGAAGCTGTGGCTGCCCCTGGATCCCTGGAAGTGTCCAAGGCCAGGCTGGACATTGGGGCTTGGAGCACCCTGGAACAGTGGAAGGTGTCCCTGCCCATGGCAGGGGGTGGAATCAGATGAGCTTTAAGTTTCTTTCCAACCCAAACTGTTCTGGGATTCTGTGACTTTGGCCAGCAGTCAGATATTGAGTTTCATTTCTAAGAGCTGAATTTAGGATGGCTATAGGAATTCAGTGGGGAATACAGGAATACAGAAAGGCAAGTCCTTGCTGTAGGATATCTTGCATCTGCTGGTGGTGCTGACTATGGCAAACCCAGATTACAGCCTGTGGGAGAACCCTAATGGGAAAAGAGAAATGTGAGCAGTCCCTGCCTCATCCCTCAGGCTTCAGGTCTGTTTTGGTCCAAGTGGCCAAACGAGTCGGCCCCTGAAATGGCAGGACCAGGGGGTTTGGTGAACTTGGCTTTAGGGAAGGTTTCAGGCTCTTGAATAGGAAAGATTAGGAACCACCATGTGGGAAATGTAGGGAGTAGGCCTTGCACCCTTGAGGGTGTCTACAAATGTTAATTGTTCACCTAACCACTTGTAGGTGGATTGTGCTGTGGGATGGCTAAAGGAGGAGGGAAAGTTGAATTAAATAGTGAAGGAAAGGGTGGGTGGGGTTTTTGTTTCCTACGGGTCCTTTGTCCCTAACACTGCACTGGCCTGAGGAGGAGATTGCTCCTTTGTTCCCCAAGCTGATAGAACTCTGCTATGTGACCTCTTCCTGCCTCCTCTGCTACTGACTATTAATGACACAGCACTGAGAGGAAAATATGGCCTTAATGAACCCTGATAAATGGCTATGTCTTATAGAGGAATTAAGTGATATTTTTTTGAGGGGGGGAGAGTGAAGATACAGTAATTATAATTACTTTTATTTTACGGCACTCTATGTTTTCCAATTAACTGATAAAGTTTATGCATGGCTGTAATGCTGCAGTAAATTCCTAACAAAAAATATTTTCTATTGTTGTTAGCTTATAAATTTCTCTGTAGATTTTATTAGATGAGCTTCATGAGCAATCCATTAAAAATGGGAGCTGTAGAATTTGCAAATTCTTCCATGCAGTTTACTGAGAACTTCCATGTTTTCCTGAATGAGGGCATAATGGATGTGACTCTTAAGACACAATTCATTGGCATATTGCAGGGGCTGGTGCTCTGCATACTGTGCAGGAAGAAGAAGGGCTTCCACCTCCTGCCAATGCTCAGTTGCTTTCTTTGTGGGCTCAAATCCCCTGGGTATAGCTCATGAGAATAAGGGAACAATTTGTGGTTTACTCTGAGCTAATGCACATTGTCATAAATTTTAACAGAACTGGTTTACTTTTAAAGTAATTACTAATGTTCTAGGCCTCTTGCACTTCCTAGGGAACTTCCAGTCACAGGATTGAGTGAGATTGGAAATGACCTGTAAAGATCACCAAGTCCAACTGTGTCAGCCCAGCAGCACCACCACGTTCAGCTAATCCATGTCCTCAGTGCCACATCCACAAGTTTTTTGGAACATTTGCTGGGATGATGACTCCACCACTTCCTGGGCAGCCCATTCCAGTGCTTGGCTACCCTATCGATGTAGGAAACGTGCCCTGCTTATCTCTTCTGTGCTTCTGGAGTACGTCCACGTAGTGACAGATTCTGCTTTTATACCTGCAGATGGAAGTGAAACACCTGCTGTAGATTTGTGTGTGAAGGGCTGAAGGTTTCTGGCTTTCCCCTTCTGACAAACTGTTTTCCAAAGTTTCACAGGCTGGACTGGTTGAGGCAAATCTGACTGCCATTTTTCATTGATTAATCTAAATGGCTTATACTGGGATTTTTTTTGGTGAAATCTACCTTGTAGAACCTTAGCTTCCTAATCAGCCTTCTGCAATTTCTGTGAGGGAAGACAGAATGAGGCAGTGGAAGAAGTGGTTGTGATCTGTCATACTGAGCTTGATGTGTTTGGGAGGAAATAAATGACTTTCAGATATTCTAGCTGGAGTTAAATTTGTCATAGTTGTTTATTTTTCCTTCTAGCTCTAAAAAAACTCAAAAGATTTCCAAAAACTTCTAGAATTAGTCATTTATTCATGCTACGGCCTGTTCCAGAAGGTGGGCTTGGAGTAATCTTTAACTGGAATGCTCCCTTCTTTATGGCTGTCAAATATAGCAGCTATTTCTGAATCCCAATAGATACAAAGATATAATATTGCTTTCAGATGTTTTGCTGATGTTTCCTATTGCACTTGGAATCTGAGTTGTCTGAGTTGGGTAGCAACAAATGTATGTCCCCTGCCTGGAGGAGCTGTTCTGTTTCTTGTGGCTGATAGGAAGGCACTCGCTACCCCATTTAATGGCAGCATCCTCTGGAAAGCTGTGCAGAACACCTGCTTGATGATACAGATGTAAGCCAGCTCCCCACTTTGTTAATTCAGGTTAATTTTATATCAAGCAAAACTTGTGTGGAAGCTTTCAATGAGAAAAGTGAGAAGCATCAAGTGCTAGAACTAGAAATGTATCATGGTACAGGATGGAACTCGGGTAAAACAGTTTTACCTGCTCAGTGCTTTGGAAACAATTAAAAAAAAATAGGATTAGTGGGCAAATGTCCCATGCAGGGGAATGCACTTGAGGTCCCAGCGAGTCAGAAGGTGGCAGCAGTGACACTGATATCACTCTGCTGTGCTTCGCCTTGGCAATAACTTACAGCTGGCACTGCAAACTTTGGATAATAGTAAGAGCTCAGAGGGATCTGAAAAAATATTGAATAAAAATAAAAGGTTGGCTAAGCAATCTGCCTGTGCCCACTCTGTTTCTCCAGAGTCAGCCTTGTCCTCTCATCGAACAGCACGGTGGCTTCCTGCAAACGCTGCACCAGCTATTCCTGGTGCTCAGAAAAGCCTCTGTTCCCTCCGAGGCCTGGCTGTGGATCTGCAGTGCTGCTGATCTGGGCTCCTTTAGCTGGGCTCTGATTTCTGTCCCTGCCATCTTAGCCTGCACATGAGGGATTTCCCCACGGAGCACAATCAGGTGTTTTCTGAAGGGAATATCCCCTCTCCCAGCAGAGGTTCCATCCACCCTGAGCCTGCAGCCAGCACGAAGGCCCAGGTGCTGCCCCTTCTGCTGTTCAGCCACGTCTGGTAAAGTACAGCCAGGCAAAAGAAACATTGTGTGTTACAGCTGTCTCTGCAATTTCATTAATTTTGATCTATAAATTGAGCTATGCCCAGGGAAAGTTGTGCTTTCTTTTAGAAAGATGCTTATCAGGGTCCTCTGACCATTATTTCATTGTATGGGGAGATAAACAGCTTAGGTTCGAAATTTGCTGCTAATGGACAACAACTGTTGGGCTGTTTGACATTTTCAGACTATTTTGATGCTGCCTTCTTGCTGCACCCTTCTATTTACTTGTGTCTGCCTATGGTATTAAAATATTGCTTTTCCATGATCCAGCATTGTTGAGAAAAACTGCTAGATCAGGTCCTTTTGGCATTTCCCAGAAAGTATCATTGTGTTCGTGTCTAAAGGTGAACTTGTATTTCTGAATAACAGATGGCTGGTAGTTAATTTCCTTATCTTCAGAAAGGGAGAAACGTATTAATGAGGATAATGCATGAGAGATCAATGCCAATGTGTGTGACATCGATTAATGATTTCAACTTGTAACCAGGTTGAAAAAAAGCAGCTGGGCTCTGTATTTGAGCACATAATTATCTGTAATTGTGCTGATAACTTGGTGGGAGGGGAAAAACAGATAAGGCACCACTTAAAGGGTACAGACAACTGGGCACAGGTCTTCTCCCTGATACTCACTGAGCTGGCTTATTTTTAACCCCTCAGTGGTTAAGGTGATGCACAGATATGTGGGTGTATTTTTTCTGAAGGGATGGCATGTCTGTATATGCACATAAATATCTAGAAGATATGGCTGAATCTGCACAAAAAAATGCAGCCAATGCTGGAGACAGTTTTGTTTTTAATAATAAAAAAATTGTCATCCAGAAGGCAGATGGTGAAGTTGCAAATGGTATCAGGAGAAGGGGCCCGAGGTTTTAATTTTCCTTTCTTTAACACTCCCACCTACCCATGACAACAAAAGCTCAACAGATCATGTTCTAGACCCAAACTTTCAGTTTGATTTACCCTTTGAAGTTTACCTAAAACTTTCACTCATCACTGTTTTTTTTTAACCAGGATGCTGCATGAAAAGAAGCTCTGTAATGAAAGCTCTAAGTTTTGTGCGTACATATTTACTGCTTGCCTCGGGGGAGAAAAAAGAGTTTGCTGTATTGAGCAGGCTGATCTTGGTGTGTACTGAACTTTTCAAAGCTGAGCCTGTCTTTACTGAGTGTGTGGAATGAAGCTTCTCCAGTACCTCTAGGACTCTGCCTACAGCCAGACTTGAGTGGCAGCTGTGTTTTGGGGACCTGTGCGTGCTCAAAGAATGCTGTAGAAATGCAAAGAGATGTTTTCCTATCTTTCCGAAGAAGCACATGGGCTGTGGAGTACTCGTTTTCAGGAAGAGGAGCTGTGCTGTCTGTAGCAGAGGCAGCCTGGCTGTGGTCTGTGAGTCAGCTTCGCTGGAGCTGTGAGCTGCTGTACTCACTGCAGGGGACTGGAGGAGTTCCTCCACCTTCCCATTCTAGCCTGGTAGTAGGATTGGATATTTACATACCAACTTTTTTTTTTAAATACTTCAAAACCATATATATTGTTTCAATTTTGTGAGCTGATCTTGTTTAAAATGTTTCCTTGATTAAATGCATCAGCTGTCCTAATGTGACAGTGCCTTCAGTTGTTTAGCATTTCGTTTTCCTCACCCACAAATGGTACAGCTTGTCCCTGGAAAACAAAGAATTACATTTTTTTTCCTCTCCTTTGACACAGCGAGAGAACAGTTTTACGGAGTCAAGAAGCCTCAAGTGACAGGCTCAAGAAAACTTCAGAACTTATGTTAATGTTTTCTTTTTTAAGCCACTTGAGAGTTATTAGTAACAGCAAAATAAACTGTGGTGTTGTACACCAGGATGGGATCAGACTTAGTATTTTCTAAAAATGGCAAAGAAGTTCTGTCACATAATACATACGAGCCCTGAAATACAGAATTCTAACAAGACCATTTTGTAGGGGTTTTAATTCTTCACACCAGCTCCAAAGCCACCTATTATAAAAGCCTCTCTGTGTGTTACTGCTTGGTGAGCACCAGAGTTTTGGAGCACAACTTGTCCCTGTCTTGCTTGATGGTTTATGAACTAACATTATGGCCCTGTTTGAAGTTTAGGAGTTCCCTGAGCTGTAAATGAGTTATACTGATGGCATGTCTCTATTTTTAAATTACACATTCCTTTTCTGCAACATGTTTTCTCATTTCCCTTCTCCAGCCTTACAACTTCTTTTAATAGCTGGATTTCATCCCACCACTATATATCTAGTCCTCAAAGATGCTGTTGTTGTCTGGGAAGCTATTTCAATCCTCCTGGGTTGCAGATATCTATTGACTTTGTCATTATCTGAAATAATTTCAGACTTTGGGATTTTGCGCTTGTATCTGCCTAATTTTAGTTTATGTGGTTCTTGCTGCTGTCATCCTGCATCTTATTGTCTTTTTTCCCCTTTTTCACAAGACTTTTTGAGTTCAGATCAATCCTTCATAAGGTTTTAGCTTGATTTAGTTCAGCCTAATGTTTGTTTGCCTTTGCAGCATTTGATATCCATGACAGTTGTCTCTCGTCAGTTTTTCCCTAGATTCTTGTAGACAATTTATTTCTAACCTTTCTTCTCTACCCAGATCTTCCCTCTTACCCTTCACCTTGCTTATGATTCAGACTTCTTGGGTTGAAAACTTTTCCTGGAAGAAGTATTAAACTTCTCTCCTTTTCACTCCCTGAGCTCCTTGGACCTCAGGAAGTCACTTAAGTTTACCAGTTTTTTGTCATTCTGAACATGAATGCCAGGCTTGCTTCTGTTTCTTCCCTTTTATTTAGTTTACATGAATAAACTCTAAATAAAGTTGTTTTACAGCTGTTCTTTGCTACTGTTTTATTCACTTCTTACCAGCACCATCTCTGTGTTTCAAAATTGTCGCGGGGTGCGTTCACACCCGGAGCTGTCCCTCCGGTGACCCGGCTCCCTGTCCCCGCCGGCACCAGGACGGGTACGGCTCAGTCTGAGGACAGACCCCGCCAATCCCGTGGGCTTCTTTTCCTCGCTCCTTTGGATCCACTCCTGTGCTAAGCACACCAGCAGGCATGCGACAACAGCGAGAAGGAAGGGAGGCTCTGAGAGGGGATTGCCGACCAAGTTTATTGGGGACCCTGGCTGAGCCCCCTCACCCTGGGAGGTCCGTCCCTGCAGAGCCCCGAATCCCGCACGGACCGCTCTCATAAAGGGGGGTGGAGAGGGGGTCAGGAGATGAGGAAGGACCAATGGGGCAGATTCAGGGGATGGCTTAAGGAATAAAGGACACTTCTAGGGACCAATTCTCAGGAGAGGGGAGGGATTTCTGGGGGACACAGCCAACCACTCGACGCCCAGCCTAGGACTTTCTAGAAGCTAGGCTGGGTCCCGAGATGACAGACATGCCTCCCAGGGATGGGGGGAAGGCAGGGGACACGCCTCGAGGGAGAAACAACCAGGGGACATATCACTGGGGGATATAGGAAGGGGGTACATGGAACGAACCAACTGGGATACAAAATGCGAACTGAATATGAAATAGAAACGCAAACAAAAAGGCACCGCTACACAAGATTTTCTGTTCTTACTGCCCAGGCAATTTGTGCTGATCTAAGAATTATTCCAGTGGTTTCTATGTCTACTGTGCTGGCTGGATCCTAGCAGACTACTCAGTGAGGTTTTCTTCTTCTTGTTCTGTTCTGTGCTCTCACTTTATCTCCAGTTGTACCTGTTTGTGATTGTCTTTGTGCTGAATGAAAGAGAGGTGTGCCTTAATTTCTGAAGTGATACTGACACCTAAAGAGATGGTCACACTTCACTGATTGGAAGGGTTTTAGGCCTGGGCATAGGATTTGGTTGCCCAGAGAAGCTGTGGCTGCCCCATCCCTTGAAGTGTCCAAGGCCAGGCCGGACAGGGCTTGGAGCACCTGCGAATAGTGGAAGGTGTCCCTGCTCACAGCAGGGGTGGGACTGGATGATCTGTAAGGTCCCTTCCAACCTAGACCTTTTTATGTTGAGATACAGGGACCTGTCAAGCTCAGCTCCGACTAGGGCTGTGAACAGCTCTGGAAGGAGTATCAGCTGCAAACTGATACTGTCTCTGTTGGCTGCCACGGTGGTGCTCTTGCTTGACCAGACAAGGGGTGCAATGTGCAATTCTGCAGTGGTTACTCCAGAATCATAGAATAGCTCAGGTTGGAAAGGACCTTTAAGATCACTGACCCAGCAGTGCCAATCCCACCACCCACCCATGCCCAAGTGCCCCATCCACGTGCCTTTTAAATCTCCCCAAGGCAACCTCTTCCACTGCTTGATCACCTTTCCAGTGAAGAAGTTTTTTCTGGTTATCCCACCAGGTTGAGTCCTGAGGACATCCCGGCCCCTAAGAAAATTCCACACTCAGGTGATTTTAAGTCTCCGGAGCTCTCGTAGTGTGTTTAGTGTCAAACGCAAACCGGTTGTTTCGAACACACGTTGGTGCGTTTGTATCCACCCATGGCTTTGCTCCCCTGGCGGTTCGGGGCGGGAGAGGCGCCCGCTCGTGCCCGGGGCAGCCCTGCGCTGCCCGGAGCCGCGGCCGGTCCAACACCGCCCCCTTCGGGCCCCGCCGCGCCGGCAGCGGGAGAGCCGTGGGCAGAGGGGCTGCGGGTGAATCAGAGTCAGTAAGAGCGAGTAACACCGCGGGCAGCGCAGGGCCGGCAGGGAGCGGGGCTCTGCCACGGCTGCGAGTGAGAGCGCGCCCGCCACCGCTGCAATTCCCGCTGGAAGCTGGGTCGCTGCCCAAAGCTGTCCCCGCTCTGCTGGCGGCCGCACAAGTGCTCTGTCCGGGTGGTTATTATCGCCCTCCTTTTCCTGTGCGAATTCCAGCTCAGGTGACTGATCCATACCGATCTGTTCCCTATTCAAGACCTTGGTTTCCCTCGCCTTAGGACAGTCATGCATTTTGGGTCAAGAAGTTACCTGTGGACAGTAATTCTCAGAATTGTGCCCGAATTGTCTCCCTTCCTCTGCCCAAGCCCTAGGAGTGCCCAGTGCACGGTATGACTCGGTGCTCAGCAGTGAACTCTCGAAAGTAAAGTGAATAAGGATGGAAATTACTATTTTCAGCTGTAGGTGCTGTGAACTCTTGTAGCAGCCGCCCCATGAAAGGCCCCCCGAGCCCGGCCGTGTCTCCTCCTTGGCTCCAGCAGAGGGTCGCTCCCTCCATCCCATCCCCGCGCCGCTCCCGGCCCCAATCCCACCCCCAATCCCAGCCCTCCGTTTAACGCCAGCCCCTGCGCTGCCTCGCCATCCCCGCTGCAAACACGGCAGGAGCAGCCAACCTGGCTGCGCCGCGCGATGCTGGGCTCCAGCCGCTGCCGCGGGGCGCTGTGCGTGCGCGCAGCCGGGCTTGATTGAATCGGGATTCAAACCCCCGAAACCAGCCCTTCCCGCCGGCCGCGGAGGCAGAGGCTCCCCGGGGGAGGGGGCCGGGGGTGCCCCCGCCGCGGCGGGGCAGCGGAGCCGGCTCTGCGCGGGCGCGGCCGGCGCC
>VYZQ01026931.1:96574-115381 GCA_013400655.1 Mystacornis crossleyi | reverse complement strand
CCTAGATATCCTTGAAACTAAAAAAAAACAAACCAAAAAAACAAACAAACAAAAAAAAACCAACCCCCCCCCAAACAAACAAAAAAAAGCAAACCAGAAAAAAAACCCACAAAAAACCAACCCCCCCTCATTTTACAAGGGATTTTTGCTATGCAAATGTTGGTCAAAACACTTCCCCAGCTTCCTGAATAAATTTTTTGTTGGCGACAGGGTTTCCTACGTAAACAGTAAATATTTTTATGATTAAAACATGGGAGATAGTGTATGTACTAACAGCTATCAGCACGTGGTAGGAATGATCAGAGAAGTGGAAAGCTTGGAAATAAACACTGTGTCTCTCTTGGCACAGGGATAACCCTGGAGACTGCCAAGGCCAGAGCCTGCAAAAATAAGAAAGCATAATTAATTGTCCTTAAATGAACTTACCAAGCAAACATAACCCTTTTAAAAGTAAATACTGAACTTCGTATTTTCATAATAAAGGTTTTCCATGTGCAAAAGATTTTCATGGTCTATAATGCATTTATTAATATTTCTGTATATTTTTAGTGTAAAAAAATTAACATAGAGTATAGCTGCCCTGGACACCTGCTTTACCCTCGTACTTTGATTTTTTTAGTAATAATGCAAAAATATTTCTGATAATGGTTGGCAAGTAATATTTAGAATGTTACTTGATGGTTTTTGAAGGTCGCTTGGCAGTTGTCTGTATTGACTCACTCCTGGGTTTTGGTGTGATTTTTTGGTGTGGGTTCTTTTTTTTGTGGTTTACTTGTTTGGGTTTTTTGAGAGTTTTTAAGAGCTTTTTTTAAGAGTTTTTTGGTTAGCAGTAACAACTCATCAGCACAGAAGACAGGTCAATAAATGTATCAGTGAAGAAAATACTAAATATCCTTGTGTCCTTCAGTGTAATTCCCAGTGATTACTGACTTCAAGGTGACTTGCAGGTATTTAAAACCTGAAACAACAGCAGCATATTATCTATACGTGAACCCCAAACTCGTCATCCTGCTTGCCAAATGTAATTCATACTGAAATTGCTGGAGAAAATACAGGAGAAGGTTTGGATTATCCAGTTTGGATTACCCATAGAGTTCTTCCTCATGGACAGGATGGCAGGGGATCACTCATCAGATTCAGACTTTAGATGTAATTTCCATTGAAGTTGAGGAGAAAATTTAGAAGTAGTTCCTTTATAAGCTTTTTCTTAGTGATGGTAAATTTTCAAATTTTCAGTTCTTTAGGAAAATGTCAGCGTTGATAGTCTCAAGCAGAAATTTAGCACTAATCTTGAATAGCATTGCAGTATAGATCCAGAATAAAGGTGTGCACAAGGTTATTTTTGAGTGGATGAGAGAAATCTGGGAGTGATTAATGCTGAGGTTTCTGAGAGGACTGACAATTGGTGGTATTTTTGCATCAAACCAAAGGTGGATTTGAAAAGCAGCAAGTGCACCAAGGGCAGGATATGCCACCTGCTGTGTTTGTGTTTTAAAAAGTATATGTCAGGATGTTTCTTCTGCCTGGAATATTCATCCTGAACGTCCTCTTACTTCTAGGAGTGACAAATTAACACGTTGAGAGTACACACAAGTGACAGCAGTTTCTCCTCTTTTGAACAAAGATTTAAAGTATCTAAATACATTTAATTTCTGGATCTGTAAATGAGAATGGAGCTGCGAAGGGGAGAGTACTTCAGAGGGAAGGAAGTGGAATAAGGGAGAAATATTTAATGCACAGTGAAAGGAATAGAATGAGATAAAAACAAGAAAAGAATTACTTTGGGCATTAAGAAAATCTTCCTGCAGGTCCATGAGGCTGTGGAATTGTGTCCCAGAGGAAATGGTGGAAACTCTGTTGTCTGAGTCACTTTAATTTAGGACAAAATAGCTGACCTTTGTTTTAGAGGGGTGAAAAAGTGTTGCACTCTATAAGAAAACGAATAATAATCTACCGCTGGCTTTTTTCCCCTCTAAATTTCTTGCAGTGCTGTTCAAGAGGAAAAAGAAGAGGAGGTATAGTGAGAAAAAAAAGACGATGCTGTATTTAGCATAAATGCAAGTGATAACACATACTAATGCTTCTCTGCTGTTTTTTAATTAATTTGGTTATCTGTTACCTATCTGTTAAATACCAACAGCAGCATGGTGAAGGCAAGATTGCATCATCTGCCCCTCCAAATTCCCCTCACCCCCAAATCTGTATTCAGACCTTATCTGACCTGGGGGAAAATAGTGAGTGTGGGATTAAAAAGCCCAGCCAGTTGAGCACACCACAAACAAACAAAAAGAACACACAAAAAAAATCTCAGGAAAAAACCCCAAGCAAACAGAAAAGCAGTCCAAACAAAACAACAGAACCCAATTATAAGTGCAGCATATGATTTATAGGTGCTAAAGAAGCACGTAATGTACCAGTCAAAGAGAGGAGGAGTGTTAAGCATGTGATGTCTTATTTCTGTATCAGAATTCCTGAGTGCTCGTGGGTGAGTTGTTGGAGAGCTGTGGCAGGGGAGCATCAGCCCTTACCCTGGGGGGGCTGAGTTGGGGCCCCCAAAAGGGCTTCAGATGTCTCCCCTGCAGCTGCAGTCAGGGCCGCTGCGTTTCCTGGGTGTGGGGTGGATGCAGAACCCTGAAAATCCCTGAGCTGCAAATGGGGAGCGCAGTGTTACCGTGGGGCAATCTTTAATCTTTGAGTGCCCAAAAGGACAGGGTTGAACACAGAGCTCTCAGCCAGGGTGGTGAGTGTCTGAATGCTGGTGAAGACCCAGAAATTCTATAGCTGTGGAGAAACCTGAGAGGAAATTAATAATTCTCTCCATGGAGCTCAGTTTGCATGGTGTGCAGTAAATAATGCATGGGCCCACGGAGTGAACAGTAAGAATAAAACAAAATATTGAGTAGCTGCTCCTCCAGTCAGGGCCATCCATCTTTTGCACAAACAACAAAAGGTCCTGTGGCAGAAGTGTGTGATCTAGTGATTTTTTTTTCAGTCAAGCCTGCAAGAGGATTTGCACAGGGTTTTGTGGATAACCTTCTACCAGCGCAACTAATGCCCTTAAGAAAGCTTGATTATTTATTGATATTAATATTCCTTTTTTCTTAGTGTCCCTTTGTGGCAGGGGAAGCCCCCTGAGCTGGCCAGGAACCTATGGGCTTCTCTTCTTGGCTGCATGAGTGCACTGTGGGGGTTTTGCTGCTGCTTTGCAGTCAGGATCTGCTGTGCGTGTAACTCTGCAACACTCTTGTCTTTCTTTTGTCATCACCCCAGAATTGATAAAGCAGGGATGTGAACAGAAGTTTGGGTATTCAGGCAGGGTAAAGTGCTTTTCCAGTCTAAACAATTGTATGATTCTCTATTGTGAAAGAAGCTCATGACGAGCCACAAAAATTTAAGGGAAGCATGTTGGAATTAATAATTTGCTTTTTGCTGTCATAGATTGAGATTTCACTGGCATCTAATTCATGCAGGAAGACAAAGCTGTCACTTCTCAGGCTCTGGCTCTGTCAGGATGGTGACTTAGTTGTTCAGAACTGGATGGCACTTGAAATTTTTCTTTTATGAAAATTTGGGACAGAACAGGAGCCTGGAAACTTAACTTGTATTTTATTGGTATTACTTGTCCATGGAGCTGTGCAGGCAGTTCCTCTGTGAGGTGATCATGAAGGGCTGCCAGGAATTTTATTGTGGTTTAGACTTTCAAGGAGGCAGTTGGACTGCAATCAATTGGGTTTCGATGCTTTTTGGTTTTGTTTAAATTTATGTTTGCTACATGGTGCACTTATGCTTCTTGTTTGAATCAAAATCAGCATCATGTACACAATTAAGGTCACCCCGTGCTTTGCTCACTTTGACTGGAATAGTAGAAAGCTGGGTGGGGAAACAGTGCTGTTGCAATTAAACTGAATAATTTGTAATCCCATTAAAGAAAAAAGGGAGGAGAGAAAATACTGTTATTTATCAGCCAACTTGAGGGAATTCTTGTCTTCTGAAAATCAGCTTCAGTCCTATTTTTTGCTATTGTTCTCAGCATTTATATTATTGTAGTGTTAAAGAGAACAAATTATAATGAGTTTCTTCAAAAACTTTTTCCTTTTTCTTCATGCCCTCAGGCTTCCAATCCATTTCGGGGACTGCTCTGTTCTTTTGCAAGGCATTTAGTGACCTTTTATTCCTGCTTCGTTCCTGCAATGCCCATCTGTGTTAAATGATACTCTAGGAATTTACTGTGGCACAGCAGCAGCTGTTTGTGTGCTCACAGAACGTGCCCAGTAAATCTGCAGATCAGTTCCTGTTCTGAGGCTGCCAGGGTGACTGGAATTATTTAGGAAACCTCTAAATTTTCCAGCGTAACAACTCTGAGAGAAGTAAAAAGGTAAAAAATATCAGTGGTTAAAAATGTTTTAGGCAGATTTTTCTTAGTCTTTGGTCTTGAAAGTTTGATACATGTTTGATGGAGGGAAGACAGGAGAGTGGTGGTTCGTGCCAAGATGTTAGTCCAAGGAGGGAAGCCCTGCTGAAGGGGATCTCCTTGTGTTGCTGGGCTGCCAGCAGCTCATGGACTTTGCTTTTCTCCTCCTTGGGCTCATCCCAGCCAACCACGAGTGCATCACTCTGGCCTGCTAGAGGCTGCTGCCTGTTAGAGAACTCTGTTGAGAATGCA
Organism: Mystacornis crossleyi; assembly: GCA_013400655.1. Classification (NCBI taxonomy): domain Eukaryota; kingdom Metazoa; phylum Chordata; class Aves; order Passeriformes; family Timaliidae; genus Mystacornis; species Mystacornis crossleyi. The sequence continues at coordinate 110,718 of VYZQ01026931.1, read as the reverse complement.
CACCAGAGATCTTGAAATCTCTAAAAGATCCAGCAGGACCATGGCAGTGATTGTCCCGCTGTGCTGGGCACTGGTGAGACCCCACCTCGAATCCTGGGGACAGCTCTGGGTCCTGTAGGAGAGACACTGAGGGGCTGGAGCCTGTCTGGGGAAGGGGCTGGAGCCCCAGGAGCGGCTGAGGGAGCTGGGAAAGGGGCTCAGCCTGGAGAAAAGGAGGCTCAGGGGGGACCTTGTGGCTCTGCACAACTCCCTGACAGGAGGGGGCAGCCACGGGGGTCAGGCTCTGCTCCCAGGGAACAGGGACAGGAGGAGAGGGAACGGCCTCAGGCTGGGCCAGGTGAAGTTTAGATCGGAGATTAGGGAAAATTTTTTCATGGAAAGGGATGTCAAACACTGGCACAGCTACCTGGGGCAGTGGTGGAGTCACTGTCCCTGGAGGGACTTAAAAAGATGCGTGGCACTTGGGGACATGGGTTAAAGGTGGCTTGGTCAGTGCTGGATCAAGAGTCTGACTCGATGATTTTAGAGGTATTTTCCAACCTAAACAATTCCATGATTCAATGTTGTGGAATAAGCCTATGGCAAGTTGCAAAAATCTGGGAGAAGCATGGTGGGATTGAGAAATTTGTTTTTTGCTGTCATGCTGCCACTTCTCAGCCTGTCTGTCAGGTTAATTGTTCAGAAATAGATGGAACTTGGAACTTCTCTTTTATGGGAACTCAGTACAAAACAGCAGCCTGGAAACTTAAACTGCAGTTTCCTGGCAGTGCGTGTCCATAGGACACAGTAATAAAATAGTACAAAGTAATGGAAGCAGGAACTGCATCTCCAAGATAAATATTTATTTATGAATTGACTGTGGCTCTTTCTACTCTCTTCCTTGCCCTTTAATATTTTAAAGAGGAAGTAAATACCAATGCAATATTATTTGTTGTACTGAATACTGTTCCCCTGGATACCTCTCATCAGATGATAACTTTGATTCTAAAGATATTAGAGAGGAGGAAAATGTTTATGTTGCTGTTTTACAGCATGGCAAATCAAGTACAAGAACATTATCTGTAATATATGTATAATTGCACAAGGAAATAATTTAAAGAAAATGTATTTGAAGATGAACATTAAGCAAGGTTCCCCTCCCCCAGTCCCTGGTGATACTTCACTGTTAATTAATTCTTTCAGACTTAAGGATATTGCAGCTCTCTGTCTGCTCCTGGTTCTCCAGCATAATCAAAGTACTCTGACTCACCACGCTTGTATGTGGTAATCTCACAGGTGAGGATGAAATCTTGCCCTTTTTAGCTGACTTTCGCTCTCTTTGGTGACAAAGCAGCTCCCTGAATAGTGTTCTGAAATCATGCAGTTTGTGAGAAAGGTGTGCTCCCTTCACAGCACTTTTCATACTCACAGGAATTTCTGCCTTGTGGGATGCTCCATCAGGGAGCAGGTGAATCTTTGTTCCTGTGCTTGGATCAGGGATTTGGAGGCTCAGGTTCCCTGTTCCAAACTCTATCCCCACCTTGTTTTATAACCTTGGGCAAGGTAATTTTTTCCCTGTCTCACATAAGTCTGTTGTAAGTAGCATCCTTGTTTCTCTTCTGCCTCTCAAGAGTTTGGGGGTGCTTAATGAGCACTTGTGAAATATTTGAATATCTCCTGATGAAAGGAGACATGAGGGCAGTGTCTTTTCAGGTTGGCTCCTATTTCTCAATAGTATCAAACGATAACTTCTCAAGAACGTTTGTTTAGATCTTCACTGTCATCCATGAACATGTGTTGAATAAAATCAGTGGAGCTACTTCTTTTTCACCTTCTAAAAATCTCACGAACACTGACTGGTGCCAGCTCTTTCTTGTGGGAAGAGTGGTTTGGGTTGGAAGGGCCCTTAAAGACCTTGTTCCACCCCCTCCCATGGCAGGGACACCTTCCACTAGCCCAGTCTGCTCCAAGCCCCAGTATCCAACCTGGCCTTGGACACTTCCAGGGATCCAGGGGCAGCCACAGCTTCTCTGGGCAATCTGCTTTGTTCCTTCCCACAGACACGAAAAAGATCCACATGAACTTTCTGAGGCTGAGCTTTCCCAGCCTCTCCTTGTATGTCAGGTCATCCAATCCCTTCATTATCGTTGTCTTTTGCTGGGTTTGTACCAGGACGTCCAAGGCTGTCATGTAGTACTTGTGTCTGTGTGTCTGTTTTAATCCTCTCTGCTCAGATCAACCCTAACACAAAACCTGTTTTTACTCTCACGTTTTTCAGTGTGTGTATTTTACACATATATGTATATTTTAAGATTTATTTGGAGGTAGCTAATGCACAGGGCAGGATTTCCTAGGTGATTCTTGCTTGATTAAATCTCAGTGTGTGCTTCCTCAAATATTTGGCTTTGCTGAATAAATTGGTGTATTATGTTCATCTTGATTTACTGTCTCAGTGCTGTCCATTTGGTACAGAAAGGTAATAATCAGTGTGTCAGTAGCTGTTACATTTTCATTTAAGGGAAAACATGCTAATTCTTTTGTTGAGATAGAGATATTTATTTTTTGTGGAACATTGACTTGTCTAGAATGGTTTTTGCTAGAAGCTGAGGCATTTTTTTTTAAGACTTCTTGAAGAATTTATTTGGCTCTTTTGGAGAGCTGAAAATGCTTCTAGTACTTGGCTTTATTAAAGTGTGGAGGTATCCCTGCTGTCCTGGTGGCTTGGACACTAGGACTAAGCTTAGCTTAGAAGCAAGCTTAAAGTGTGTTTTAAATTTTGTAAATTGAAAAAAAAAACCAAGTCAGTTTTGTCTCCTGTGCTGTACTGAATGGGTTGGGGCTGTTTGTGGTGTAACTCACTGAACACATTTACAGGGACTGGTGCTACCAAGTGTAGTGCTGCATATTTGACACCTCCAAAATCCTTTTTCTGCCAGCACTCTCTTTTAAACTTATTTTTGCATTTGATCACATCTTAATATAGCATAACAGTTGTTGTAGGAGAAAGAGGATTTTTTTTTCATTGATGGAGCTGAACTAGAGAGAACTCTGTGGAGGCAGATTGCTGCTGTGTGCTGTGGGTAGGGGCTGTCTGCCCAAACCATCCTGGTTAGTCTGGGCTAGGGTGGGTTGCTCCTGTGGCTCCATGTGTGGCTCCACTGGTACCTCTAGTTACCACTGCGTGCTTGACAGTGCTGCTGTCTGTCGGCTTGGACCAATTTTGTTAAATTTAATGATTTTTGAAATATTGCCTGCCTGCCTGCCTGCAGTGGTGTGTGAACAGCAAGCAATTCCTGGAAGCAGGTTTAAGAGTATTTTAAATGTGTGCACTAAAGAGGGTGAGAGAGAGCTCCTGTGCTCTGAACTCTCCCCCTGCTTTAGTGAGGAAAGGCCTGGGCATTTATCCGGGCTTGTACACATGCATGGGCTCAGCAGCATGGTTGGTGTCGTTCTCATCTTGCCTGAGTCTGAAGGAACTCCTGCTTTGGGACGAGGCTTTCCCGGCTGAGTGATTGCTGAGGCTGGGCAGGCTCCCCTGGCTGCAGAGAGGCTTTGGCTCGTGTTGGAGGGCTAGCAAGGCAACAGCCCCAGTCATGTGTGTAGCTGAGCTCAGGCACTGTGCCAGTGGGGGTAAAAATAGGTAATTTACTTCTTTTTCAGCAGGGTTGGGAAAACAGGAAGGAAATGTCAGTTTTCACCGTGTTCTTGAGGCGTCGATTACTTTTTTGGGGAAACTTTCAAGTTTTATATTACAGGATGTAGGAATTGGAGTATTTTACTGATGAGTAAAATCGGAATCAATACTGCAGCCCTTGCTGAGGACCTATCTTTAGCAGAAAGCTTGGAAACCCTTTGCTTCAATTCAGAACAAAACATTACTTTGGAATGAACAATTAAAATCTATTGATTTTTAACTTGGGGGCATTAAAGTAAGGAAGTTTAGTGTCAGCTGCTAAATTGCTTTCTCTTAGCAGTGTTTTGTCATACAGATAAAGCCTTACATGTAGAGCTGAGTGCTCTTTCCTTTCCCCTGGCACCTCCCTCCGAATCTCTTTCCACATCTGTGCTGAGCTGTGGATAAGCACAGGCTGCAAATAGTCAGAATTACCAATGAGTGTAGAAATAGTTCTGAGTTGGGGAGTAAGAGAAGTGCTTTAGTGAAACCTCTGCTGGCTTTGGGAACCAGGTGAATTTTGGCTGCAGGTTTTGTCAGGTTTCCCTGCTCCTGCCCTGCGTATTTTATACCAGGCAAAAAACTCTTTAAGTTGTGAATTTTCTCCCAAATCAGAGGTTAAGTCAAATAATGTTCTTGGGGTTTTTCTTGGAGTTAAAGGATCTTGATCTGCACAGAATCTCTCCCCACAAGCTGGTGATTCTGAGCAAAGATGACAGTAACCCCATTGCTCCCACAAAGCTATGTGGCAAATATTTTACCACCTCAAAATAAGAAACTGTATGAACAAATTTCATTTCTTGGGGTTAATTTTATCCCCCACCCCATTTTTTTAGGGTTTAAAACTTAGTGTAGCTGCCTATAATTCAAAGAGTCTGCTCTGCATTCTTGTATTTGACTGAATGCTGCAGATTTTTTTGTCTTCATTTTGCAACCCTAAAAATTCAAGAATGTGTACAAACACTTCTGCACAGTTGAATACAGAAGAGGTGACAGGTTTCTGGGGGGGCTTGAAGAGAGTTCTGTTAATTCTAATGAAGCTGGAAAGTTGATTAGTAATTCCATAAGCAAATGTTGTGATTTTGTTAGCATTTCTCTGCTATTAATTATTAAAGGTAAATTACAGTGCTTAAAAGAAAAAGTTTGTGGAAAGATTGTAATTTGCATATATGGNATAGCAAGAAGGATGCTTAAGAAAAGGCTTGGGGAGGAGATGAATTTTTAGATTTGGAAGGAAAAGGTCTGGTTTTCTGATGCATCTGGCTTTCACTGATGCTGCTCACAGATGAAACGTCAGCAGCTGAATTCTGCCTGTGACTTCAGCTGTACAGAGGAGACATTAAAGTATTCTTTGAATTTATATAAAGGTTTGTGCATTAACGACTCAGCAGCTGTGCTCAAGGATCTGCTTCAAAGCCCACGTGAGGAAAAGTTCCTGGTCACTCGTTGGAGCTGACCCACAGCCATCTCCTCCCTCCAGCTTTGTTGGACCAGATGAGTCTGAGCGTTTTTAAGCGATCTTTCTTCTTGTGAGCGTGGTATCTCTGTTTGCAGACCTCTGACAGGATTATTGCCCTCATTTCAGCTGGCAGATGGCTCCCTTCAAGGAGGGGAAAAGGCTCAGTTAAAGTCCCAGCACGGACAGGGACCTTGCTCTGCTTTGATTGAGGATCCTCGTGCTCCGTCAATATTTGGTGGTTCTACTTCTCATCTGTTGGAATAGTGCCCTTCTCAGGAAAGCAAACATTTGCTCTTCCCTCGTTTCAATATTGGACTGTGAGAGAAAGGTGATGATTACTGCTTCATACGAAGGGTCTAAAAGGCATCTAAGAGCTGCTGGTTTGTTTTTCTTAAATGCCAACTTGTTTTTCTGCTTGGATTGCTGAAAATGTGTGTTTGTGTAGCTGTTCTGTAACATGTGCAGATGGAGGCCCTGACTAACTGTGAGATTTGGGGAGTATCTTGGCCCTGAATTAGGAGGATTAATCACACATAGGAAGTTATTCCTGTAGTTTCACTTTTGCTGAACATAAAGCTTCTCTGGCACATGCAGTATCATATTTGGGCTGATGTCCAGAAATAAAAAATGGTCAATAACGATTGCCAGTTACTCTGGCAAGGAACCAATTATCCCATTCTGTTTCCATCCCTCTGTGCACATGTCAATAAATAATCACTCACCCGTGATCCCAATCAACTCTGATTAAACATATGTGTGCTGAAAGCTTTGAAACTCTAAGTGGTAGCAAATATCAAAATGCCTTTACTCATTTGGATTTCTTTCCATCTGTTAAAATACATATTGAGACCTTAAATTGTTTGCTTGCACTTAAAGTTGTCTATGGAAAATCAGTTACATGTTGCATGGGTTGATCCATATTGACACTGAAATACCCGTGCCCTGTATGAACTGTGTAATAGCACTGGGAAAGTGTCTCAGTACGGAATAATGGGATGCTGTGCTGCAATAATGGGATTTCTGTCCATTTCAGAGCTGCTCCACTTTGAAAGTTGTACAAAGTGACTTTGTAGTTGTCCTTGTTTGCGAGAAGATTTATAATAATCTGTTCTGCATGCCAATTATGCAGGTTTGAGACTTTCAGATAAACCCGAGATTAAAAGAATGACTTCATAAACAGTCAATAGATACAGTAATGGGTGTTGATAGAGATGATTTTTGAGGTTGGAGTGGTTTTAGTGGTAGCTGTGTGGGACACCATGTTCCCAGCATTGTCTGTGCGTTCCCCAGCTTATAATCATGCTCCAAAATAATGCTGACTTTATCACTTTGGTCCATATCACCTGCAGCAGGGAGCATCAGATTGGCTCCTGGGCTCTGGAAAAGAGAGAAGCTGTGGCTGCGTGACTTCCAAACTAAAGGGGTATTTCTATTTTCCCACGTGTGTGCCCTGTACTGCAGGAAAATAGAGGGGAAAGCTGTGGTGACACCAGTGTGGGTGTTTGTAGGGAGCCCTTGTCCTTGCTCACCACTGCTGTACACGTTAGGACACCAAACACTGTGCCACACAGCATTAATTGTGATGACAAGTTTTCCTCGGAGTGTTCAAGAGCAGTTGTCCCTCCAGTTTAGGAGTTCACATGTGGATGTTGGGAGAGCTGCTGGAGTACGAGGCTGAGGCTCTGTAGGCTGAACCTCAAGTTTGCCAGGAGCACAATTTAATGTTAAATGTAAATGCAGGGCTGCAGATGGCATCCTCGGGTTTCACGCATGTGAATTCAAGCTGCTGCTGAGCTGGGTTTGAATTATTTTGCACCGTGGAAAAGCTGAAGCTGCACGAATTGGACCTTGGGTTTGTCTTTGTTCGGGGGAGAACAGATTGCTCATTTTATGACTGACAGCATTTTGCACTGAAAAAAGCCCAAGTTCTCACAAAGTTCCAGGTGCGAGGTGCCTGGGCTGTGACAGATTTTTCCTGTCTTATTGCTTTGTTTACCTGATTCCAGCCATGTTGTATTTCAAGCATCAGTAATTCTTTAATTTGTAATGAGCCTGCACTTCCATGAACTTTCTGTGCTCAAACAAAAAAAAAAATTTGTCTCCTTTTTGAAAGAAACTTCAGCTTTCTAGTGATTCTTTCAGATAAAAATAAAAAGGACTATAAACAGTAGCATTCTACCTATTTGCATTTAGTTATTTGTTGGATGTGTTGGATTTTTCAGTCCTTGCTCCAAATTGTTACTGGGCAGCCTTAGCAGCTGTTCCTCCTGGCATGTGCTGTTTAGTACACTATGACACCATCAATTTAGTAAACCTTTTATTGGGATAAATAAAAATGTTAAATGTGAGAGTGATGATATCCTGATTTGATGCTGGCTTGAATTTAGTAAAATTCTTGTCTGTGCTGTACAAAACCTTTGCTGTTGACGCTTATTTTGCTCTTTTTGGTGCTCATATAATTGAGACATATTCATATAAATCAATTATTTGAGATTCTGTGGTTTAAAAGTAGGAAGAGGGGGGAAGATAAGGCTCCTGTAGTAGACTTTCTAGTCTAAACCCCTTGGATCTACGTTGTGCTGCTATTGAGAGATCATTTCCTACAATCTACAGCTGTGTTTAGACCCTGACCTCAATGTTAATGGAGTTCAGCTCTTAAGATCAGCCTATTTCAGTAGGAGTGAGCTTGAATATGTAAGTTCTATGCAAAGTGAGTAGCATTTATCAAATGGGTATTCAAGGATCATTTTTTTCTACATATGGTGCTTCCCTTGATGTTCTCCTTTGGGGCTTCCCCCTCTTTCAATTTGTCTGGAGCTCCTGCCTGTGGTAGAACTTGATGTGATTTAGGAATAGCCTGGCTGTTGGCAGATGTTCTCTGCAGCCTGGTCCAGTCAGTAGCTCTGACTGAGCCGCAGGACCTTTTGCTCATATGTGTCCTGTATGGCACAGCCCAGGCCAGGACACACTTGCTCACTCCTCTGTGAAGCTGCAGAACATCATCGCAAACCTTGGCCTGCTGTGCTGCCAGAGCTGTGCAAAGGACCTGGGTCCCTATGAAGGGACCCTATTCCCAGCACCTCTGTGCAGTCAAGGCACAGCTGAATTCCACCAAGGAAGAAAGAATGCATTTAAATTATATGTTGTTGTAAAGAATAATCCATTTTCAATGCCTGGAGTCTGAGAACTGGTGTTCAAGTCAGATTTCATCACAGGGCACAGTTGTTTCCCCTCTGGTACAAGGGATGTGTAAGGGCACAAATGTCAGCTGGCAAGTGTTGGTTCCTTAATACACCAAAACCCCACATAGTTACTGTGTTGTTTCTATACTAAAAACCTTCCACACAACAGAATTTGAGAAAAATAATTTGTGGCAGCAGCTTTCTTTTATTGGAGGAAGCTAGAAGGGGAGCTAGATTTGTGGTTTTGTTGTTTAACTCCCTGAAAGTAGCTTAGGAGTTCAGCTGGAGTTATTTTCAAATCAGGGTTAAACAAGATGTGTAAATGGTTCTTAAACCCCTCCTCTGTGTGAGTTTCATAAAACCATAAAGCATTTTCATGTGTTGTCATTTGCCTCCTGAATTTTGCAAACCATTTACTCTTGGGCTGCTGTAGTTGGGAGAGTTCACTGACCATCTTATGAGATGGACAGATTGCTGCCGTTGACAAGATGTTCCCAATCTAAACAGGCAGATGCCACAGTAAAAATGATTTGTGTATGAGAAAATGTGTGTGTCCAGAGGGTAATGTACAAAGTAGCCAAGAAGTTTAACTTTTATTTCTTTGGGGCAAGTTAGTGGCAGATGTCACTGCACTGAGCGTGGCAAATTGCGCAGTGTGAATGTACTCTGTGCCAGAGGAAACTTGATGGGGCTGCAGATGACATGATCAATAGAAAAAGAAATATGAACAGATCAATAGCTTCAGATAGCTCTTCTAATTCAGAGAGAGGCACAGCATTGATCTGTAAAATAAGAGCATGGATGCAGCAGTTAAAGCACCCCGTGTGTACATGTACCAGATAATAAAATAATGTGGAATGCCCTCAGCCTCGATCAAAGGCAGAGTGTAAATCATCAAATGTGTGTCCCCTCTGAAGCAGGAGGCTGTGGAGCATGTAAATGAACAAACTGCCTCTGAGAGAGGGAAAACTACACCCACAGAGGATGTTCATCAATCAGGAAGATGAACAGTCCTTGCTCCACATTGTGCAGTCATCCTGCATGATGCCATGAGTGAATTAGAAGTGTCTACAGGATCCCACAACACAAAAATCAGCATTTGCTATTGGGGATGTCTCCAAATCTCTCATTTGTAAATGCAAGCAGCTGTTTTGGGAATTATTTAATATATAAAATCAAGGAAAATTCATTTTTCTCTCCTGAAGGATCCTGCTTCTTACCAATGTAGGTATGCAAAGAGAAGTGCTGACTTTAGCTGGGACTCATTGATGTGCCAGAATTTTTAAGTTTATTTTCTTCTTAGACTTCTGTTTGTGGCTGAAGTGGTGTGCCCTTTCCCAGCCTCAGTTTCCTAAGTGGGTACCTGTTTTTTAGGGACAGATATTGCAGTGGATCCCCTGTTAGGAGTGTCTGAAGTGGGGAAATCCAACAAGGTTGCAGAAGCAGGTTCAGTCCAAATAGCAGGCCTGAGGTGAACAGCAGAAAGGTCCTCATCTGGATGAGAAAAAGTTATAATTGCACAAAAGTTACCATGAGAAGAATTACATTGTTTAAAAAAAATCCCCCTGTGTTTTATACCCCTTTTTTCAGTGCCCCTTCCACACACGCTTTTAGCACTGATTTTTCCTGTTTCCCTGTTTGTAGATGAACATATCGGTTCTAACATGTGATAAGTTACAGTACTCCAGGTTTGGATATGTGTTAAGCTGAGCTAGGTGGGGTTTGTGTGCTATGGGTATGTGCAAAGGTGAGTTATGAACTGCCTTTATAAATTTCCTGCCCTGAACCACCTGATTGTAATTGCGTATCTGAAGTCCGTGTGACACAGAATTGCTCAGAATTTAATATTGCAGCTTTTCTGGCAGTTCTCATTTCAGGTAGACAGTGGCAATTAATTATTCAGAACCATACATGAAGGTGTGGTCTTTAATATTATTAAAGTTTTTCATTTGTGGGGGCTCTCTTCTCGAGCGCTCCTCCGTGTGTTGAACTGTGTTCCTCACTTGTCTTAGGGAAAATTTATTATACTAGTGGCAATGAAAAGCTGCAGCTTTCTGGCTGTTCAATGCCTTTACTGCTGCAGTGGAGGGAATAACTGTCCTTGAAAGGGTAGATTTTGCAAAATTCTTTAGTTTCTGTCAGAAATGCTTCAAGGTGAGTGGCTGTTTGTGCTATATAGGTGTGGGTTCTGTCTGTGTACTGGGAGGGGAAACCCCTGAGACACCGAAATCGTAGGGACATAGAGCTGTTCTTGTCCAGCCATGGAGGACCAGCCCGTATTTAGGCTCGAAGGTCACCCACTGTAAGTGCTGTTGTGGCTGTAACTGCACATAACAGAACAAGCCAAGCCCCACATGGGGCTGCCGAGTTGGGCTCCTTTTTGCAGACAGGAATGACTTCCTGGCCCTCTGCAAAGGTGGTAAACACTCTGTTCCTGCGGTCTTTGCAGAACAAACACCCGTATGAAACCCCTGTGAGACTTTCCTGAGCAGAAACTACTTGAGGGGTTGCAATCTTCTGTGCTTATGTTGAGATTGGGAAAGCCTAAAACAAAATAATTCTTCCAGAACAACTTCTAAATAAGCACCTTTACTTACTCAGCCTTCCTATTCATCTAAATGATGTGTTGTCAGAGATGATCTTGTAAAGAGATGCTGGAGTCATATAAAAATGTTAGAGTTAAAATGTGAGCACGATCCAGCCCAAGCCATTCTATAAATATCTTATTATGAAAGGCTCAGAGATGTTTCTCTTAGCAAATTTAAAATAATCATTAGAATCCTTCAGCAGATTGCTGTTAATTGGATTGAGAATTAAACAGCTTTGTATGAGTGCAAAGTTAATTAATAGCTCATTACTTTTTAATAAGGCAAATTCATTTGGAAATAAAAGAGATGCCATGGAGTTTACCACAGATTTGAGATGAGATTGAGAGTATCAGCTATTCTTTTTGGGAGAAAAGATTTATAATTAAGTTGCCAAAGTTGGTTGGTGATGAGGGAGATGGAAGGGAGCAGAATTGATTTTTGACTCCTCTAAGAGCTGGAGTCCTTGAGGTCCCTTAGGCTGCCCTGTGCTGTGGTGGAGCACGAGGCATAGCCTCCTGACCCTCCACTCTGGGAAGCTCTGGAGAAGGGAGGCACTGTGGAGCAATAATGGGGATCTANATCCTCAATCTTTGAGCTATCATCTCTCCCCTCTGGTGGAGCAAAACAACACGTTAATAGGTAAAAAAAGAAGCCTTGGATGCCTTGGATGGCAATTACAGAGCTGTGGATGATCACCTCAGGATTTACTGCTGCTCTCCTGGCTGTAAAGTGGGCAGTGATAAACGCTGGGAGTGCTAATGGAAAAGGCACGTGGATTAACCGGCACAGACGGGTGAAATTCCAGTATTGAAGGCAAAACCCCCAATCCTGCTGCCATCTGAGTCAAGTCGATTGGCTGCCTGCAAGGATGCAGGTTCAATGGGAGAATTTCTCCACTCAAAGAATTTGATAACACAAACTTTTGGCTTGAATCACAGAATGTGCTGAAAGGGAACTTAAAGATCATTTAGTTCCACACACCTTCCACTATCCCAGGTTGCTCCAAATCCTATCCAACCTGGCCTTGGACACTTGATCACCTGCTCAGTGACCATTGCTTTACCTGTACACTCCACAGCAGTTTAGAGAACTCCTAAGAACAGCGTGCTCTGTCCTGGAAATAAGTCTGGATACAGCTGAGACTACAGCCTAGAAACAGCTGAAAAATCAGCTGTGTGTTTCAGGCATTTGTTCTGACCTAATTATTCCTAAATAAGCCTAGAGGGGGGGGTTGGGGTATTTCCCCCCTCACTTCTCTCCAGGTAATACTGGAAATCCTCAGCTATGTTTCTAACCCAGTGATTTTAGTAACTCTCCTCAAAACATTAGTAACAGATCAACTGAGGGATGGGCTGACCATGTGTCTGAGTATTCTCTGACTTTTTTAAAAGCAGAAATCTGACAAATCACTGATCTCTGGAGACCTGTGGGGTCAGTGCACAGATGGCCCGTCTGCAAGGGACGTCCCTTGGCACAGCAAGTGCCGAGGATTTGAAGGAAAGGATGCAGCCAGGAACACCTAGTCAGGTATTTCCCAGTGGGCAGAACTCCTTATCTGACACACCAGTTCACAGGGGGATTCTAGAGAAGATTTCTTTCATTCAGGAACAAAATTGCAGCTTAATACTTAAATTACTTTCCTTGTTTTTACTCTAAAAATAGCTGCTGTTAATGCTCAGCTTTTATTAGGATCTGTAACACTCCCTAAAGGTTCCATGTGAGGCCACGCCAGACTTGGAACCATCTCTGGGTTTTTTTTAATCTAGATCAAATCTCCCACCTCATCCCAAAAGTCATAGCTCAAGAAGCCACAAAATTAATCAGTTTCTGCTCTTGATTCATTTCTAGTTCTTGCTTGTAAAAGCACTTTGTTGATCAAGGGGCTGCTCTGACTCAGGAGCCTGCAGGACTGGCCATGGCACCGTGACACAAAGGGCATCTCCTTCCCTCAAAAGTATCAGGAAACAAAGATTTCTTCATAGCCATCATAATAGAACCTCACCTGGCCAAGTTTTACAGTTGTATTTTATAGGGGAGGGGAAAAAAGATGGAAGGGAGGAGAGCAGATGGTGACTGTATCCTGACCTCAGAGGGGAAAGGGGAAAAAGAATTGACTACCAAAACCAAGCTGGTTTAAGAAGTGGTACAGAATATCTTATTTCAATGTGACTGCAAGACATTTTGCTAACTGCAGCCAAACAAGAAAATAAAGAGGAAAGTGACAAAACAGAGTTCTGGATTCTGCATACAGAAAAGTGAGACTTTTAAATTCATCCACTGAATGGGAAGATCCCTGCTGCCTCTGCAAATGGGGAATGGGGGAGAAACACAGCTCTAGCACACAGAAAGTTCCAAAATCTGTGGTGCGTTTGCAGAAGACGGCAAAGAAGTTATGTGATTTACTACTATGTTCTGAGTAACAACCAAATACTATGACTTACCCTAAAGGACATGTGCAGGGGAGGTTTTTTATTTATGTATTTTAAAGGAAAAATTAAATGACCTGAGCAACGACAGAGTTGTCAGCTTGGCATCAACCCCAGGTTGATTCAAAATAATTAAATAGATGATATAGAAATCAATTAATAAAGAATTAAACTGATGAAATTCATCCATAAATCCAAGTTGACTAAAGTAACAGCCCTTAATACATTAACAGGATCCCTTCCATAAAAACCTCTTATACCAGAAAGGGGAACTGTTGACAAAGTTACCTCAAACTTCCACAGGGCATTTCCCTTGGCATGAGGGGGCATCTGCTCAATTCACCAGCTGCTGCAGCAACCCAGGGAAGGGACCATTCCCACATTTCCTCTGCCTCTCCAATATTCAGCTGTTTTGGCTTTCCAGTCCCGCTTTGGGATCACAGCCACAAAACATTCCCTCGGTACAGCTGACAAGGCACACCCACGAGGGGCCAGGGACAAAGCAGGTGCAGCTCCTTCATCACCAGTTTGCTGGTGCAGAGATAACCCAGCACATCCGAGACATGAGAGGTCTCTGGAGTGTTTCATGGACATGGAAAAGGGATGGAAGCAAGAGTCAGTCTGCAGATAGAAGCAGGCAGAGGAGGTGGGACATGAGAAAGGAGGGCGCTGTAGGGAGAGTCGGGAGCTGGTTCTGGTTTTAGTGAAGAGACTGGGACAGGTAAATACTTGTCAAGGGAAAGAAAAAAGCCACTAGCTTTTTGTTATGTAGGAGGCACTTTTGAATAGAATTCCGCCCCTGCCCCACCCCTTCATTGCAGATGCACTGCCTAGTAG
>VYZQ01026931.1:18953-88184 GCA_013400655.1 Mystacornis crossleyi | reverse complement strand
TGTTTTGAGTATTTGGAGCATTGAGTAATTCCAGGGGACTGCCATTACTTAAGTTAATCTGGTTTTTTTTTTTTTTTTTTCCCCTCATCCTAGTGTCTTTTTGACCATTTCCTACACCAGGCTCTGCCTCCGTGCTCAGGATGGCTTTTGTTTAGTTAGGCAGCAATCACAGCTCTCGAAAGCCCTTGCCTGACTCTATAATGAGAACCTGGGAGCTCAGAGCCACGGGAGAAGCCTGTCAGCACAACAGCAGAGATTTTATGTGTATATAGTGCTTAGCAGAGGTAGTTTTAGAGGCTTTTATCATTTGTCAAGGAAGAGTTAGGAAGGAAAAAAAAATCAGAATGAATGGGTACTATCAGAAATTTCTCTGGCTCTGTGTAGTGAGGAGGATACATTCAGTATTCTCTGCCATGTAGGTTCAGCGTGAGCTGGGATGCTTCTCCCCCGGGCAAACACAATCCCACGATTATGAGGTGGTCTGAGAGAGGTGTGTGAGGGATGAGATGTGTGGGAGCATTTTCTTGTCTGACTGAGCTCTGTGGGGGGAATGCAGCTGTGGGCAGCAGGGCTGTGCTTTGGTAGCACCCTGGGCTCTGACAGCTTGGAGCCATGAGGTTCCAGTCACTAAACCAGTCTCCGACCCTGCTGAAGACTTGGAATTATGGTTTTTATTTAGGGGCATGCCTGAGATGGTGTGTAAGAGAATCGCTTGGCCAAGAGCAGAGGGAAAGGTGGTGGTAGGAGCTGTAGATGGGAGCCCTTGTGAAGCTGGGGTGTGCAGGGTGGTCCTGCAGGGCAAGACCCAGGAGCCAGAGCCCAGAGAGTTTCATCTTGAAGAAGGGATCTTGTGTCTTCTCTCTGGGGCTGAAGCACAGCTGAGAGCCCTCAGAGGGTCAGACCTGGCCCTTGTTGGAGATGGAGAACATCCATTAGCAGGGCGAGGTGCCACCAGTTCTGTTGTGGAAATTTCTCTTGAAGACTTTTGGGTTCCTGCAGCTCCAGAGGTTACACACCCAGCTGGAACTTAATCTGTAGGTAGCATTCTCTTGAAAATTAGTTTCCTTTGTGCCTAACATCCTCAGCTCATTCATCTGTTGAAAGGGAGTAATTGCAATAGCAGCTCTAAATGTCTTTAAGAGACTTTTTGTAGTTTCTGTGCAGTCACACATCTCTCATTTCCCCCTCAAGGCTGCTAAGGAAAAGCCTAAATGACAAACCTGTGAAGACAACTAGTGGGAAATTATATCGATTGTTCTTTCAGAGTGTTGCTTTTTATGCCAGTGGTCTGTGTGTCAACTGCTCACATGAAGGTTGGGGGTTTATTTTTTAAACAGGTTCTGTTGAGGGACCTTAGGAAAGTTTGGAATGATAGCAGGATGTCTAGGGAGTCGGTAGGAGCTTGTTTTAATTGACTTAAAGTGCCATGTTTGTGAGAAATAACAGATGATCTACAATTCCTGAGTGTCTCATTTCTTCCTGTTGAGTATCTCCAGTGTAAGGTTTTTTTCTGGCCCTACAAGGACAACTTTTATCATTCCTGATTTCAGCCTCTTGTGTTGACAGAAGGAATATTTTCTGAAGAGCAGCTCCTGCACAGACAAAGCTGTGATATCCATCCAAACAGTACAGGTGTGAGGTAGATTCTGTTGAAAAATTTCAGCTTTTTTCCATATCACTGTGGCTCTTGCGTGACACTGACTCCAGCAGGGCGGGCCCAAGGCTCTCTCTGAAATTTAGCCTTTGTCAATATGTCACAGTCCTCAGCATGAACAGCTGGGGTTCCAGAATAAGTGTAAAAGCTGGAAGTTTGGTTGTAACAATAGCAAATTCCTGGCTTGCATGTTTGCAAAGGAATGAAAATAAAACCATATTACACCTTAATAAACCCACTAAATCTCTCCTTAGGATTTTCAAGCTGTCACAGCCAGTTTACATTGCCATCTCCAGCAACTCAAGAGCAGTAGGGTGTGTTTTGGATGTAAGCAAGCAGCTAAGTTTGATCTCAAGCCTGGCTTGATTGCATTGACATCCATAGGTGCCCTTACAGCTTTCCTTTGTGTCTCTAACCCAGCTGGGTATTGCCTTTCCCTGAATTCCTGTTCAGCAGCCTTGATCTACTCTAGATGCCACCACAATATCAGTAGTAAATGATACTTTGCTGTATTTTTGTTGCTGCCAACGTACCAGAAGTTCCCCGATTTTCCCAACCTGTTATCAGAGAGTTTCCTCCACTTCTCAAGAAAACATTGTGCTGTTGCAAAGTTAGCATGAATGTGTATAGGTCTCCTGGACTAGAAATCCTACATCTACCTGCAGCGGAATAAAAATGATGAAGTTTGTTGCCATGGACTGCCCAGAGAGAGTAAATCTCTTGCTGGGTCTCCTGAGGAGAGATCATGTAGCACTTTTTTGGCTCCTTGAAATGTCATCTTTAAAAAACCCTGTCCCATAACCCCAGATGATGTGCTGTACAGCCTCTAACACTGAGAAGCTGGTGGTACTTCACAGCCTCAGATGTTTATCTTGAACATATGTTGTGAGAAAGGAAGAAAAGCCATTGCAGGGAAGAAGCAGGCGAGGCTGTGCTGGGTGGGCTGAAGATGTCAGCTTGGTTTCACATTGGGAAATGTCAGAAGCATTGCCTGAGCATGGGAGAAGTCACAATATTTGGTACAGGGTTTTGAGGTGCCTTTTTTTCCCTCCTTGAAATCTTTTCTCTCTTCACCATGTGTTTTTGTGAAAGTGTCAACTGATGTTATTACACTTGGCATCCTGAACCCTAAGGTTGCTAAAAGAGAAAGTGAAGTGTGCATTTATTTTCTCTTCAATAAAGGAGAGTTTTTTGATGTTGTAGGCTCTTCGGGACAGGTTTAGCAGTGTTTACCTGGTACGGGCAGTGCTGCAGCCTTTTCTCTGCCACCCAAATACAAGTACACCCCCAGCAGCAGGTTATTCTGAAGGGGGAAAAAAACCTGAAAGAAAATCAGTCCAATCTCATGGCTTCTCACGTGCTTGGCCTCTGCAGCAGCAGTTTAATTTCTGGTTTCACCTTTTTCCTATACTTTGAGATGTGGTCTCAGTTCCAGTTTGTTCTGCCATACACAGCAGTCTGGGTGAGGGCTCAGGGTTGGCATCCACAGCAGCCCTGAGGCTCTGGCACCCTGTTCTTGGCTCATGCAGGAGACATTCCCTTTGTGCTGGAATGGGCTGGATACTTGGTGCGGGGAGTGGGGAAAACGAAAAATGGTGGAGGGTCTGGAGGGGCTACACAAGGAATGGCTGAAATGACTTGTCTGGTTCACCTGGAGAAGAAGAGACTGAGGTCAGATCCCATCAGGGTCTGCAGCTCCTCCCGAGGGGCAGCTCCAGTCTCTGCTCCCTGTGACAGGGACAGCACCCAGGGAATGGCTGAAGCTGTGCCAGAGGAGGCCCAGGCTGGAGATCAGGGAAAGGTTCTTCCCCCCGAGGGTACTGGCACTGCCCAGGCTCCCCAGGGAATGGGCACAGCCCCGAGGCTGCCAGAGCTCCAGGAGCGTTTGGACACCACTGCCAGGGATGCCCAGGGTGGGGCTGTTGGGGTGTCTGGGCAGGGCCTGGGGTTGGACTGGATGACCCTTGTGGGTCCTTTCCAGCTCAGGATATTCTGTGAGGCTACAAAAATCCACAACCTGTAAATTTGTGTACATACATGCATGTCCCTGTCTTTACTCATTTACAGCAACATCCCCTCTGTAAAGGCAGAATAAGTTTCAGGGTAACAAATGGGTGAACGTTTAACATTTGAAAACAAATTAAAAATGTCTAATTGCCCTAAAACCCAGTGAACCCAGTAAATTAAAAACAAAGGTGCCCTTGAGAAATCCAGCGTGCAGATGTTGGAGCTGGGTGCTGCATCTGGACGGGGTGGGACGTGAGGCAGCGTGAGAGCCCCAGTGTTCCCCACCAGGCTGCCCAGACAGGCGGGCTGTGTTCCCAGCTCCAGCTGCTCAATGCCAGCATTGTTGTGGAGGAGCACTGGCAGTGGAAAGGATCCACAGGAAACCTTCCTGGAGGTGCCAGAGACGCTGGGATGGCTCCTGCCAGCCTCCTGAATATAGCTGGGGGTCACTGGGCGCTTCATGCTGTGCCCCAGGGGTTGCATGTGCAATTCCCATGTGCTGTTACAGGTTTGGGGTAAATGTTCTCATCCTGATTAGATGCAGCTTTTCTGTTATCAGAGTTTAATGATGTGTTGTGTTTGCTTGTGGTCATTTGGTAGGGATTTGTTTCTTTTCCTCTTGCCTTGAAACTTCATAACCTTGCTCTTTGTCACATGGCATCAAACCCCCTCGTTCATTTGAAGCTATGAATGTAACCAAGTGATTATAGTCTGTTTTATCCCATTACAGATTTGTGAATGCTATGGTAATGGTGCAGAATGTACTTTTAATCTCTTGTTTAAAGTTTGAGTTAATCTCATATTTATATGTGTACAGACTCAAACACCCTAAGCTCCTTCAGCACCCCTCTCTCTGCAGCAAGCATCACTGAATTTCCTTTTGCATGCAGTGTGTGTAGCTGCATATCTGTGTGATCATCACTGCCAAGCAGCGAAATGACTTAAGGGAGATTTCCTGCTTCAGAAACGTGGACTTACCTTGTGTGCTTACTAAAGAGAGTGTCTGCCAGCCCTTCCAATGTTTTATGGCTTCTTGTCACTGTTTAACCCCACGTTAAGTCAAGTCAGCAATCAAATCCCACACAGAATGCTCACTCGGCCACCAGTGGGGTGGGGGAGAGAGTCAGAATGGGAACAGTGACAGCTTCTGAGGTAACATGAAGGCAGTTTAATGGGGAAAGCAAAAGATGTACACACAGAGCCAACAAGGAGTTCATTCCCTGCTTCCCATGGCTGGGCAAGTGCTTGGCCATCCCCGGGGAGCAGGGCTCCAACATACCCAGTGGTGACTCCAGATGTCCCCCTCTTCTTTCTTCTTCCCCCACTTTATTTACTGGGTCTGATGTCGCATGATCTGGAATATCCCTGGGGCCAGTTGTGATCACCTGTCCTGGCTGTGTCCCCCCCCAGCCCCTCCCCAGCGTGGCTGTACGAGGGGCAGCAAAGGCCTTGGCTCTGTGCAATCCCCACTCAGCAACAACAGAAATACCTGTATTATCAACCCTGTGCTCAGCACAAATCCCGGACACAGCCCCAAACCAGCCACCGTGAAGGAAATTATCTGTACCCCAGCCGAGACCAGCACACTTGAGGTATAAATGCATTCGCTGACTATGAGCAAGGTGTTAAACCAGTGGCACTGTTAAAATTTGTGCTTTAATTGGCGCTTTTCTTTCTGCATAGATCTGGGCAGTGTGTGCTGTGCCCCTGGGCAAGGGGGGTATTTCAGCCGCTTGGGCTTTGGGGTGCTGTTCTACCTCCTGCTGTAGGATTGCTGTGCCGCTGTTCCAGTTAATTTCGAGTGGAAACTGTAAAATGAGAGTGGGAAAAGGTATTGAGAATAGGCTGGGGAGAGGAGGGAATCTTTGAAGGCAAGGAGAGCTTGCAGGGAGAAGTCAGACATTCTTCCCTGATAAGCTGGCAGTTAGAGGGATGTGCAGATGTGCTGTTGTACATCTGCTGTGCCTCTCTGTCAAGCTGAAGAATTAGCAAGCAGGGGAGATGTAGGTGATATTTTTTTAGCTGACTTGTGCAGTCACTGGTTTTATACCCAGTTTTTGGAACTGGGAGAGAGGAAATCGTAGCAGAGGTTGTAGCCTGTGAACGGTTAATCTCATCTCCTTTTAAACTTGAACTATAAAATTGAAACAGACCGTAATAATGCTGAGATTGGGCTCTGCTGAGTTTATAGTCAAACTAAGTTAACGATGTAGTCCTTTTCTGCCTCCTCATCACTGCCCTCATTCCCAGAACACTTCATGTGCCAGTTTTGATTTTCTTTCAAAATCAAAGACATCCATACTGGGAGGCACTATGAAGTCTCCATAATAAACAACCACTAAGGGATGACACAAAGTCATTTTCTTTAGTGAGAAAAGTCAAGGTCTATAGTAACCTAGTGACAAAAGCAAATCTAGCATCAGCTATTCAATTTAGCAACAGCCAGCAAATTGGAAATGTGCAACAAAAAGAGGTGACTGACTCTGCCAAGGAGGGTGGGAGCAGAGGAGTAAACGGCAAATGTGAGGAGCTGCTGTATTGACAAGCATGGGATGGCCTCTGTGTTCCTGGGGTTTGCTGCTCTGCCTTTGGAAGTGGTGTTTTCCAAAACTGTCGAGCTGTGGCGGGTTCCTGGTGGGATCACCGAGCTAAAGGAGGAGAGGAGATGGGAATTCTGCAGCCACATGACAGAGAGGGGCACAGGGACTGAGCTGTTCCCAGTTACACCGAGAGACCATCTGGCTGAAATACTGGTTTGAGTGGAAGTAAACATTTCTGAGCAAGCAAATCTTGCTGTCTGAGGGGAATTTATCAAGAGCTTTCTTCACTGTAATCGGGTTATTAACATTCAGTGGATCCTGACACATCAAAGGGACTTGTGTGTCTGAATGCATCTTAGTGCAAAGCAAAGCCTTTCCGAGGAAAACTCAACAGGGAAGTTCTTCAAAAGGGGGAACGTAAGCCCGGGTCAGCCTGTCACAAAGCAGCCGAGGGTGTTACAGCTTTTCCAGTCGAGTCTTGGGCTCAAATTTTAAGACTTGTATTCTGCTCTGGTTCAATCCCCATCAGTGCTGTCACACGAGGATAAGTCTATAATATTAATGACATTAAGGATCTCTCCTTAAAAGAACTCCATATTGCCTTCCCTCCACTGGAGTGGCTGTGTTGGTGATGCTGAGGTGGCCCCTGAGGGGGTGTGCCGGAGCTGGGGGAGGCTGCACTGCCCAGCTGCTCTCTTGGGCTGGAGCCCCCCTGTTGCAGGTGCTCCCAAAAATCACTCTGTGAGTCTCAGGAGGTAGCACTTTATAAAAAGGTTTAATGAGATGAGAGTGGGAGGACAAATGATCCTTTTGTGCAAGTGGCTTCTTGGCTAGCTCCCTGGGGCGCTCAGGAAGTTGGGCACCAGGGTCTTGCCCTGGGGGGAATTGGTGGAAATATTTCACTTTGAGTGGCTTCAAGATAGAAAAAGTGGGGCTGTAGTATCTGTGTACTGGAATGGATTTTTTTTTGGTTATATATATATTTTTAAAATTTTTAACAGAGGGCATTTCTAGGAGAAAGGTTAACAGGAGATAACTTAAGCTTTATTTTCAAAGACAGAGAAACCTCATGTCCCATGCAGAACAAGTGCGAGGAGGATGGACAGAAAGATTTAGGAAAGCTTTCATAGCATTAACGTCTGATATGTCTATTTATTATGCTTATTACTCAATTTTGTCAAATGGTAAAGACAGTAAAAATTCTTTATCAAGCATTTCCAGCACACCATTAACATCTTTAGACCTTGTGAGTGTTGAACAGCACTTATGGCAGACAGACTCTTTAAATCACCATAAAAGGAACACTTGAGTCTGGAGGTGGATAAGGATGATTATTTAAATAGGAAATAATTCTGGCCAAGTAAAATGCTAACTTTTTTCTTTTTAAGAAACCAATTGTCTAGAGAATATTCTGTCTCTTGTATAAACTTAGCAGAGAAGATTATCAGTTGATTTGCCTCTGCTTCATACTCAAGTATGCAAAGCTGCTAAAGAGTTTTTGCCTTAAACTTCCCTGGGCTTTTTTGTCCTAATTTATTCTGTGTTTCCAATTAAGCTGTATGTTGTTCAGAAAGAAAAGAAGTTACATATTTTTCCTTTTTTGTTCTGAAAAATAAGTTTCTCTTCTAGTCGAATAAATATCCAGTGGAAGCTTCCTGCAGCCTTTATTAAGACAAAATTACAAGCTTTTCTGGAAGATCAAGATGGTATTTTTCACTCTGGAGTTAGTGTGGTCTCTGCAGAAGTCAAAGATACACTCTTGATGTGATTATTGTAACGTTCTTCTGCCTGAAAATTCAAATGTGGAACACTTGAAAGAGTTTACAGTGTAAGAAAACAATGTCTTTAGGCTTTATTTGAAATTTGGGGGATAATTCACTGCAGTTAAGCACAGCTGCAGCAACGGGTGCTGGGGTCAGGATGTCGGTGGTTTTCCTCTTGTCAGGAATGGCTGAAGAGCAGTGCTCAGGCACCTTAAGGAGAGACTGAAGGGTTGTTTTGGGGCCCAGGGATGGTTTTGTCCCTCAGGTGTGATGCTGCTCTGCAGGATTTCAAGATCCCAGTTAATTTGTTGGGTTTTTTTCCTCAATCTGCCTTTGACACCACAACTGCAGAAGGTGAGAAATCACCTTTGAAATACCTTTATTGCTGATCTCTAGGGCTGAAGAGGTGGATGTAAGGGTCAATTGTGGATCCATATAATTGAGGAGAACGAGGTGGTGGACAGGGCTGAGCTGCCTGGGACATGGCAGAGGGGGAAGGCTCCAGTTGTGCTTGAACTGAGGAGTTCTGCAATACCAGATAATGGCTTTATGTTCCCCTCCAGGCAGAGGACTTCTTGAGTTCCCAGGTGTGAGTATTGCCCATAAACCTGGAGTTTATACATACCTGGGAATGGTAAAGCCAAGGAGCTCATCTCTTGGAAGAAAGTGGGAAAATCCCTCTTTTTTATTGCAAATTCTGAATTGGGTATGCGCTGCCTGGGGTGGAAGGATGCTGAGATTAAACCTTTCCTTCAAGGACTGTGCCACAGGATATTTTCTCCCTGTGGGACTTCTGTCTGCTCTGTCCCAAGCTCTGTGTAGCCCTGGCAGAAGCTGCATCGTTCTCAGTGTGAGCGGCCCTACCTGGGTGCCCTGGGGCTCTGTGGGGTCAAGAGTAGCCCAAGGTAACCAGAACTTCCCTGTCATATTGACTACTTGGATTTTTACACTCTCAGGCTGTAACTTTTTAGCCTCTTGACTGCAATGAGGGTTTATTTAGAATAAAATAATTGGAAAAGCAGGGCTGCAGTTTCAGGTGTTGGTACTATCAGACTTTTTCCTGAAGCCTACTTTAAATACCCATAAAGGACGCTGTGTTTCTGTGTTCATGCAACTTCTTAATGTTGTTTTAAGATGCTTTCAGGAGTGTGACAGTAGATATATTTTATTAGATATATGTAGCAAATACCCTGTGATTTGCACATTGCTATCAAACATCAGTATGCAGAGAAAAATTAATTACTGCACACAGCACTTACAGGCAAAGGCCCTTTCTTGATAATTACAGTATCAGTGCAGAGTAAATATATTGGTCTCCATCTGACAATGTAATTTATAACATCTCTGGAGCAGTTTGACTGCTGTACTTTTGTTCCCAGAACGATTTTCTGGGTGGTGCTGAGCAGCTGTGGCTCCTCGCAGCTGGAACTGGAGCTGTGTGCTCAGCGCCCCTGGAAATCAGCCCAGCAGTACCTGCAGTTTGTGTGTTTCTCTTTGATTGATGAGCTGCTGAATTCTGGGAGCTGGGAATAAAACGAATTTGGGTTTTTTTTTGTAAAACTCCCTGCTCAAGTGAGAGTGAAAGAGGGAGAAATCCAGAAATAAAGAAATCCAGTGCAAATGTCTGGTGCCAGGTTTTTTGGCAGGTTAGTCATGAAAGTTGTAAATTTGAACATTGTGGCAGCGCCTCTGCTGAGGACACACAGCTTTAGCCTTTCTGCTCTGACAGGATGTGCTGTGAGGATTAAATATTAAATGTGTCACTGAAGGAACAAGGTCGCTCTCCCTGTTTTGGTTGTCCACCCTCTGTTTTCTGGCTGATGCAGTGCCGAGTTTTGCAGCTCCTGAAGCTTTCACCACCCTGTCTCCTCGGTGGTCACCAGCCTTTGGCCATCGAAGTAATATCAAGAGAGAGCCTGGTTCATTGCTTAGAGGCTGCTTCATTGCTTAGAACACAAGAAAATAGAGAAGTAAAAAAATTCCAGACAAATGGAATGTTACTTCTACCTTTCCAGTAGCTCTTGGGTCTCTGGATTGGTGACCAAAAGCTTCAGTGTTTTGGACAAACTTCCATGTGTCATAGTGGTGACTCTTGGGGGAGTCACTTTGGTTTTAATTTAATTTCTGCTTTTATAACTTGCACTTCTCTGCTCCTGTCTGTCAGGGGTGTTACTTTACCAACAAAAATTACTCCAATCAAACAAAAAATTCCCCACAAACCACACTTTATATGATTTGTTGGTCAGATCTGTGAAATTTTAAAGTCATAGTACTATTAATTAGTGCCATTAAGATTATGTAGTCTCATCATATTTAAAGCTAAGCCTCAGGTAATAGTTAATGGTGCTGCAAAGTATATTAATAAAATTACTTGTAGCAATTAAGGGAGAAATGGAGGCGTGTGAGAGAAGTTTGGAGTGTTAGGTTAGGAAGGAATGGGAATGTAGCCCCAGGGGCTTCTGGCTGCTTGTACCCATCCTCCCCACTGCGTGTGGCCAGTCACGGGGGGACACTGGGCTTGTGGAGCTATGGGAGAGCATCCTCTGCTCCTCACTGCCTGTGCTGGGCACTCGTGTTTGCACAGATGCAGCTCAGTGGTGCACTGACCCCTAAGTGTAAAGTAAGTAAGAAAGGATGGCTTTAATTCTCTTCATTTACTCAGAAGAATTAGTCGTGGATCATTTGCAGTGCTTTTGCTGCTGTAGGGAACCAGAGTAAAGACCTGAAGATTGATTCCTGCTGCTGCTTTGTGGGAGCATCTCAAGGAGTTGTGCTGTCAAAGTAGCTCCAGATTTGGACATTTTCTGTTATCAGCAACCTCTGGCAACTCAAGTCACACACATACGAGCTCTGATTTTGAGCACAGCTGACTGCCACTGGTCTATTCTGTGTCCATTCTTCCTGCTGTGCATGTAACTGGGTGCTCACTTACAGCTAATCAGTAAAATCAAAGGGGTTTTATCGACCATATAAAGGCTACCCCTCTTGCCAGTCTGTTTGTTTATATAATTGATTATATAATGTATAATTTATTGCATCAGCTAAGCACGGAGTTTGGCAGAGTGGAGATGAGAAGACACCTCTGTCTCATGCTGTTTCCCCCTGTAAAGCCCAAAGCATTCCCTCCCAGCCCTGTGCTCATTTCTGCCCATGTTTACAAACATCTCTGCACCTCCTCATCCTTCAGTCACCTGCTCTGATTGCTGTAAAGAAGAAAAGGTGGTACCTGTATCGTGCTTTTCTTTCCTTGGCTTCAAACTGTGGCTCTAATCACATTCCTGTAATTAAATGTTATTAGAAAAGGTATAATATTGTCTTTGGCTCTCTGTTTTTGAGAGAAAAAGAGAATTGAGTGGTAGTTAATGACTTGAGAAGCTGCACGGCCTCTTTGCAATCCCATGCCATGCACAGCACTGTGCTAAATACCAAAACCTCCACGACTGCAGTATTTTACATTCCTTTCAGAAGCTTCCTCTCTGTATTTAAATGAATTTGATCTTCCCTCCTGATACAATAGGAACAGTGAATAAAAGCAGGTCTCCCTGACAGTACATGAATATCTATGCTTGTGCTATTTCCAAACCATGTTTCTCTGTTCTGGCATTGCTTACTGGTATTTGTAGCTTCCTCAGATGTTTTTGTTGGAATTTTTTTTTTTTCTGGCTGCTTCAGAACAGACAGGAAAAAAAAAGACAATTGGAAGATTATTAACAACTGGAATTAATTCTAGTGGCCCACCAAACACTACTCATCCTTAAAGGAACACTGAAGGGAAAAGAGGCTTCAATGAACAGTTCCAATATGAATTAATTCACAGTTTTAAATAAGCACTGGGAATTATTAATCATAATTATTTTATGGTAGAAAGTGTGTTATCTTCTGAGGCAGTTTCTCAGTGGAAGTTTGAAGACAAGCCAGCAACACTTCCCTCTTGCACTTTAAAGGAAACAGAGGATGCTTTTTTCATGGTCCATACCAAAGATATTGGTTCTTGAGTTGAAGTGTCTGAACTATCTTCCAGTGTTTTCCTTTTGAATTGGAGAAATTCTGTGGCTTTATTTTGCTCTGAACTCCTCCCTGCCTGGAACTCGTGAAGCTGCTGAGAGCTCAGCTTACGTATAAAAGGCTTGAGCTGCATCTCCTGCAGTAACATTCCCAAATTCTGATGGATTCGCAGTGCTGGAGTGGGGCCTCCACCAAGGGCTGGTCCTGCCAGGAGAGAGGAGCTCAGGAGGAACGTATTCCTTCATACCAGGCTGACTTGCAGCTTTGAGGAATCAGAGAAGCGGTTCTGAAATATCAAAATGTGTCATTTTGATTAAAAAGACAATCAAAAACAGAGCCTGTCAAGTCCTATTTGAGAGGTTAAAAGAAATTCAGCTCCTTAATCTGATTTGGAATGCAAATGTTTTCATGTTTAAATTTTTTTCTGACCCAGAAATTTTGAACTTAATTCAACTCCTATTATAGCCTGGCAAAAAACTCCAGTGCCTTTGATTCTTCTGTTCATTACAGAGAAATGCTAAATTAAAATCAGAATGGCTTTGGTTTATCCAAATGAGAAATTCTTCATCAAAGTTTGCTCTCAGAGCAAACTATCAATGTGAGAGCTTTCCAATATAGATCTATTGCCTCTTTGAAAATGCAGTTAGACCAAAAAACACAATCCAGACTGTGTTATTCTTCCCCTGCAGCAGCCTGGGAGAGCGTGGCTGTTGAGCAGGCAGAGGAGCAGCAGATGGAGAGGCTCTGGGCTGTGTATTCAGTTGAGTCCTTGTCTGTCTTATGGCTTTTGGGCAAATAAATCACTGCTACTTTCTTCATTTGCAGAGCCCAAGTAATAGACCTTAACTCTGAGGAGTGCTTAATGTACTGATCTTTCTGCAGATATTTGCTCCTGTCACAGAAACAGAAAAAGAGTAATGTGCAAAGCCAGATTTCAGCTTGTTTTGTTTAAGCTTGTTAGTTTTAGGGTGGGATTTAAAAACTATTCGATGTGTGGTTTAGGTTTTATTCCCCCATGCAATCCTGTGCCAGCTTCATCCCAACTGGAGCTGAACTTTGCATGTTAGACATCTCCCACTCTTAATTTTCTTTAGTTATATAAGAAGAAAAAATTGTATTTAACAAGTAAACAGTAGAAAATAGTTTCCTTTTGATGTTTCCAGTAGTATTATGTAATAATAGATTTTAAAAATAATTATTTCTCTGCTTTTTCTTGGGCTGACTTGGGCAGCAGAGGAAGGTCTATGCTTCAGAAGATTGGTGTCTTGGAATCTTAGCAGCTGATACAATATTCATGGCACTGGGAGGAATATCCCTTGCGCTTCCTGCAGTTAATGCAGGGAGCATGGGATAGCAGAGCTTCCTCAGAGTCCCTGAGTCAACAGGAATTTGTCTGAGGTCAGCAGAGAGATGGAAGAAAATGATAGATGTGGTGAACAGAGGGACCATCTCTTGCTCTCTGCTCTTCCCAAAACTTTTGATGCTGTTCCTGCTGGGCAGAATGAAGATTGGGATGAGGTTTTTATCAGGAAGGTTAGAAAAATGCCAGTTAGCTGTGTCTCTCCAAAGTGACTGCCATGGATCATAAAGAATGTAAATTAAGAGCATCCTGCCTCTGTTGCTGCCACTGCAGCTGCTCTGTGTGCAGCACCACTCTGGATGGAGGAGGGGGCTTTTGGCTTTTAAACTGTAAGTTGCTCTTTTGATCCTGGGGAGGCTCTGAAAGGCCCTGCCCTCTGACAGCTCTCCTGTGGCCTGTGTGGGAATGATTTACTGGCTCCTGTATCCTCATTTTAAAATAAACACGCCTGTTTGATGCTGGTCTGCATTCACGTCAGCTCTGACCTGGGATTTTACCTCTCTATATGGGGTTTTTTGCTCTCCGAAGTATGTGTTCCACCTTAATTTCCTGCTGTTCCTGCTCCTACAGATGGATAGCGGTGCTCAGCACGGGCACACTCTGCTGCTGGAAGCTCAAGGCAGCCTCTGCCTGGGGCTGCCCTCGTTGCCTGCCACTCAGCAGGTGAGGCTGTTACAGCTCTGGCCAGGGACTCGCAGATGACTTTGTGTCGCTGTTTTCCCTTCAGGTGAAACAAAAGCCCGCTCAAGCAGTGAGAGAGGCATTTTTCCTTGTACGCAGAAGCCTAATGCAAACAAGTGACTGTCTGGTGAGAGCGAACAGGAATCATCAGTCTCGGGGAGGAGATGTGGGCTGAGAGCTGAGCTGAGCTGTGCACGTAGCTTAGATGAGGTGTGAGGTAGAAATATGTCTGTAATGCACCAGAAGAAGGTTCCTGTTGTACTTTGCAGCTTGAGAATTCTTTCTTGGGTTATTTGGGAGAAGACTAGGCCAGACACTGCTCATTCCAGCCACTTCTGAGCTCTGAATTCCATTCAAGAGCCCGAAATAACCTTGTGTTTCCTTGAAAACAGTGCGCTGTGCTGGATGGGAATTCACTCCCTTACCAGCATCTCACCAGCTGCCATCACGAACATCAGGTTTCAGACACAGGGAGTGCTTGCTCTATATTCTACTTGCACTTCCAAGAACTTCCCCCTTTTAATGGCCAACTTGGGCACTATGAGATCCATATGCTTATGCAGACTGTCTAGAAGCTTTTAGACTTGTGAGGAGGCACTCATGGGCTAAATTTGGAACCATTAAACCACAGCTCTTCTCCTGAGGGAAATTTTCCTGAAATAAAAATGGGATTTGATCAAGATGTTCCTGTTTGCATTGCAGCTTTCATTCTCTGGAGGGTTATTTCATTAAACATGTGACATTTGCTGTGGATTTGAAGAGGTGATATTGAAAATGGATGAAAAAGAAATATGGAAGACATAATATTCCTGTATTGGCTGGGAAGGAATTTGGCATTAAAGGGATGGGGCACTAAAGATGGAGAGGAGCTTGGTGGGGATATAGTGAGAGAGAGGCAGCAGTTCACGTTTGGAGCATCCTGTACCTTAAAGGCATCTTGAGTCCTTTCCTCTGATTTTGGGACATTGAATTGAGAGGAGCTGGCTCTTGAGGGGTCCAAGGTCCTTTCCTTCCCAGATGGGAAATTATTGAAGAATAGAATTGTTGAGGTTAGATGGTGTCTCTAGAGATCCTTAAATATCTTCTCTGTCCTCAAAGCAGAGTCAGTTGGAGCTGGTTGTTCTGGGCCTTGTCTAATTTTAAATATCTCCGAGGATGGAAACTCCACAGCTTTTATGGGCAAATCTCTTTTAGTGTTCAATCAGGTTGCGCTAAAAATTAATTCTTATGTTTAAATGGGAATAACAGCATTTCACCTCTTCCTCCTCTTGTCCTTTCCCTGGACACCAGTGAGGATAGAGTTCCTCCACCACCTCCGTTCCCTCCTCCAGGTGGGTCAGCTGTAGCTGTGGCACTGCTGCTCACAGCTGTTCCTTTAGCACAACTTCTTGGTGTCTTCGTCCCTTCTTGATATTTTGCCTAAATCTGTCTTTTCTTCTACTTACCCGTTGTCACACTCACGGGCTCTCAAACCTTCTCTCACCTTTGATTTCTTTTACCCTGCTGTTGGCACAGCCCTGATACAGACTCTTGTATCTCCCTCGTGAACATCTGCTTCATTTTTGTCAGACTGGTGGACAAATCTGAAAACAGATTTAAGTAAATCTGTGACAATTGACGTGTTAAGGAATGAAGGTGTGGGTGGGGATCAGTCACACCTAGATGATAAAAATCTGGAGCTAATTTATAATGGGAATTAAAGGCCATATAAATGCTCTAACAATAATCAGAGTGGTTTGGATCCTAAAGCTCATCCTTCAGGGAGATAGGAGAGAGCTCCCACAGAAGAATTTCTGCTTTATCTTCTCCACCCTTCCCCTAATAAAAATTTCTTTATCAGCATCTATGTAAAAAGATTAAAGTTACATTTTAAATAATAATCAAAGTTCAAATACTCATCTCCTTTAAAAACACTGTCTAAGTAAACCGGGGTATTTTAGAGCTGTGACATTATTTAAGAGCTCTGGGTGCATTATCTTGGTAACCTTTGTGCGCTGTTATTAACAGAGCTGCACAGATTCCCAGAGGAGCAGTTGCAGTTCAGGAGGAGAGGGTTGGGATGAGGACACAAATCACAGAGCTCCAACCCCTCAGTCAAAAGAGGTGGAGATATTTAAAGAGGAATTGGTAAATAAAATAACTGCTCAGAATAAAAAAGGAGAGGGAAGCTCTCCCATCCTTATTTTTATTATAAAGTGCAAGATAACAGTTTTCTTGCCTGTCCCAGCAACATCCAAAGCCTCTGGGAATGATTAACCCTTGCTGTTGCTGGCAGGTCAGAAGGCTCAGGAGCATTTTCTGCATGTGGCAAAGGCATGTTCACACATCTGACCTGTCAGATTTAACCTGGAAAAAGCCCAAAAATGGCAGAAGTGCTGCACATCTGTAGATCCCTTCCTGTGTGTTATACAGCTACTCCCTGAAAAATCTACTTCTGTCCTTCACTAG
The DNA here is from genome assembly GCA_013400655.1 of Mystacornis crossleyi. NCBI lineage: Eukaryota > Metazoa > Chordata > Aves > Passeriformes > Timaliidae > Mystacornis > Mystacornis crossleyi. The sequence continues at coordinate 71,726 of VYZQ01026931.1, read as the reverse complement.
GATAAATAAGTTGCTGGTAGTGTCATTTTTATTGGCCAGATGTGCCCAAACAGCTGGAGCTGCCTCACTGCTGCTATGTCAGTGCCTTTCCCACTGACTGGGTTTTTTCTCCTTTAATATTCCCATTATGGCATATTTTTAGCTTAATTAGCAGCAGTCCTAATCTGCCTTTTTTTTTCCCCTTGGCATTTGGAGGCTGCAGGAGAGGCACTGGGGAGGTAATGGGTGTCTTCCCAACTCAGCACAGTTGGCTGTGCTGATTTGATACTGAAGAGTCATGGAAACTAACTCTGTAAATAATTTTTTTGCTTCTCAGGGCAGGCTTTTCCTATTTTCCAGGTATTTTCTCAATTGTACATAGCCTGCGCACTTCTGGAGTCAGGAAAAGCAAAGTCAGCAGACTCCATCTTTGGTAAAACAAACCTGAATCAAAGACATTGAGTTTTCCATCATGATTTACAGCAGTTATCTGTCAGCCTTAGAGGCTTGTTTCCAGCTGTGACCAACACTCAGTTCTTAAGAGAAAGGCACTGCTCCTCCCACCACGGCAATCCTTTGGAGAAAATAATCCTGTCATGATCTGCTTCCTCCAAGTGCAAATCTGAGTGTGACTCTGTATTTTCCTGTCTATATACTCTGAGGAAAAATGACATTTATGCCATTCTACCTTGTCAGTGTTAGGTGCAACCAATTATTTCAGCTGATGGATCTGCTTAGTCTCTAGGAGCTGTAGCCCTTTGATATCTAGTGAAAGTATTTGCCATTTTCAGTGCTTTACATCTTCAAAGCGCTGTATAAACACTTAATTTAGTACCGAACCCACTAGGGATGGTAACTGAATGAAGAATGTACAAACTTCCACTTAAAGGACTAAAAGGCCTTTCAGAGAGTTGATGAAAGTTACTCTTGCTTTTACACAGAGTGTAATTTATGCCAGTGCTGGTTCGTACCTGCATATTGCCTGTAAGGGACACCTCTGGTCAGATGATGAGATTGAAACCTCCTCCACCCTCCTTCACCTTATTTTCAGCCATTCCTTTTATCCATGTGAAACACCATACTTGATCCCCTGATAAATAGAGTGGATATTCCAGGGAGGGTGTTTGCTGGCCCACGAACTTCCGGCTGAACCAAGAAGAGCAGTTGGACTTGGTGCTTTTAAAGGCTCTTTCCAACCTAAATGATTTTATGATTCAGTGAAAAGCCGAAGTTTCATCTTAAAAAATTTCACTGCTGCTCTTGTACCCAGTTTGTGTCCTGAGTGATCTTTACCTGGCTTTACCAGTGCCAAGGTGTCTGGTTCCTGGTGCTTTGTTGCCATGCTGAATGAAAGTCCTAAGGAGTCTCTAAGGAGTCTGTGACTTAGTTCCGGTGGATTGCCAGTGTAGAGAAAATACATTTTCAGAGTCAGATCTGAGAGCAAGTCCGGGCATCTGGAATAACAGTTCTTCTCTCCTTTTCCTGCTTACCTCTCCTTTGCCTTCAGTCAGTGTTCTCAGTCTTTTCTCAACATCGGGTCTGCTTGACCCAAAAAAGAGTGTTTATTCCGGCTGTTGGTAGCATTATTGTTACCAAAGTGCAAAGTTTATTAAAGGGAGGGTGATGAGTGATCTTAATTTGTTGCAATTAAAACTGCTGTTCACAGCCGGTTATGGGGACTGGAAGTGTTAAACTAACTCCCACTGAACTTCCAGAGTTTCTTTTCTCTTAATCCAAGCAGAGACATGGAGAGAGGGGTCTGTTTTCCAAGGCCCAGGATATTTTGTGTGGTGCTCTCTGCTGTGTTTTGCAGATCACCCTGGGCTATTTCTCTGCTGTAACTTCCAGTAAATAAGTACCTATGGAGGCACAACTAGAGATGAGGCTCTGGGTGGTCACTGCTGGCTCCCAGGGCTTCAGCACAGGTTTTGGTGTGAGCTGGGCTGCCCAGGGATGGCATTCAGAGTCCTGGGAGCTGAAACTCGTCAGTGCCTTTCTGCCGCTGTCCAAAGGCAGCGCTGGCAGCTGCTGTGCACACCCAGCTCCCAACCACACAGCTGTATTTTGGATCAATGACAGGCTCAGAGCAAAAGGCTTTGAGCCCATGCCCAACAGACACGATACACAGCAGGATATATTTTTGCTTTATGACATCTGTTTCTCAGAGGTGTTCCCATCCTTCTGCAAGTGTTGGGTTTGATGTGGTTTGGTCATTAGTGCCTCCAAGCAGCTGTTTCCCTTTGCTGTGCTCTGAATCCCTCATGGGTTTTGTAGTAAAAATCTAACGTGAATTACCTTGCTAATCTATCTTTTGTAAATACCAGCTCAAAAGAGGCAAGCTTTGTATTCGTGCATCCTTTCATTATTATGATAATTAATTTCAATTTATAACTAATTAATGCTCTTCTATGTCTAACCTGCCTCCTATTAGCAGTAGCAAGTGGGAATCAGTGAGTGTGTGAATTGCAGATGCTGGGCTGTGCACAAAGGGAAAAACTCCCTGGCAGCAGCCCCCTTGCAGGGGCAAGGATCCTGCAAGGAGCTGCCTCTTCCCTTCCCTCCTGTCCCACTTCCCGCTCCTGTAAACCCTGATGGATACGTTGGGCTTTCATCGCTGTGAGGTGCGAGGAGGAAGGTGAGATGTGGGAATGCCTTGTAATTAAAAGTAGCAATTTAGCTGACAGTGTGATCAGAAATACAAACCTGCCTGGTGGAGCAAAGAGAGGGGAGGACGAACTCAGAATCTTGCTGTGCACAGGTGCTCTTTGATCTCAGCTCTAATTCAGAGCAGCCCAGTCCTGCTGCAGGTGGCATCAGATAAGAGGATGAATTCCCTGGATAGATTTTGCTGGCACTCTGAAGCAATTAGCTTTTGCTTGTTTGAAAAGTGAACATAACCAGATACTCCCCCTCTTCCCCCCAAAAGGTTTGAGACATCCCCATCTCCCGAATGGATTAATTATGGTTTTATTTCCCTCCTTTATCAATTATAGAAGTCTGTGCTACTGGGTTTGCTAGCGGGCTTTCTTGTTCCCTTTCTCTCTTTCTCTCTCTTTTCTTTTCTCCCCTGAAAGGTGCTCCTGAACTGAAATCCCTCTTCATGGGTGCCAAGCAAAAAGTTCAGAAACTCTGTAACGTTAAACTGAGACCCAGATAGTTTCAGTTCAAGGGCCAGGAAGTTCCTCACTGGCATGTGATGACATTCCTCAGGGTGGAGAAGAAATGGGGCAAGACAAAAGAGCGCCTGGGGGAAGCAGAGCTGCCGGTCAGGGCTGAGATGCTGCACACCCTGCTCGGTGCTACGCCATTATTTTTCAGACCGTCTTTATAGTGGAATGCAAATCCGTATGGCTGCTTTTCTGCTTTGTCCTAACTTTTTGCCAGATGACCACCGCAAGGAATAATGACGTGCATTAGAAGCTGCAGCTGGGCCCCTGCAGCTGCAGGAAGCTGCTCTGGTTCTATAGAGCAGCTGAGGCAGGTACGGCAGTGCTCAGGAAGCAAACCTGCAACCCTGTGCTAAAGACTCACCCGAACAGGTATTTTCTTGCTGGTGGTCTGTAGGCTTGACTGAACACAGTTTGGGAGGCAGAGGAGAACTCCCAGTTTGGGGGAGAGGTGTGCTGTTCCATCAGGGGTCAACTCCTAGGGCTGGAGGAAAGATCCTGTTGCAGCTTATAAAAATCCACGTTTTAAACAAACCTCCTTTCTCTGTGAGGAAATTCATGGCTAAAGAGAGGTGAGCGTTCAGGTCACTTTCTCATCTTATTTTGTACGTTCTTCAAGGCAGATCCAAGGACCCTTCTGCAGAGTGCCCTAGGAAGTGCTGGGATTGCTTTTGGAGCCATGGCTCACCCGAATTCTCACCTCCAGCAATTAGTTTAACAAATCAGCTTTCTCAAGATCCTCAGTCATTTGCTGCCTCACAGTGTAATTGTGCGTGACTGTTCCTCATTAGACAGCAATATTTACCTCCAGGGAATGAGGATTTCAGCCTGGGATGAATCAAACTTCTGTAAATGTCACTGCTTTTGTCAGGACTGAAATAAATGAGCCGGCCTCGAGCGCACGTGGCTTTCGGCACCTGGGGATTGTGTCACAGGCTGCCAGTGGGGGAGGCAGGGAACCTCTGACAGAGCTGATGCTTGGAAACTCCGTTCCTTTCCCATGGAGCAGAATTGAGGACCTGAGCAATGCTGGAGAGTGTTTTATTGTGCACAGCTGGGGTCCATTGGGGACCAATTGGCAGGGAAGCCTCATTCGTACCAACGCTGCACAGGCTGCCAAACTTGTTAGCAGTTGTGTTTTAGGATGTGCACATCTGTGATCCTGACTGGGATCCAAGCTATTTAGCCTATTTGTGCAGGAATGCGAGAGGTAAATTCCAGCTCTGAGCCTGAAGGTCACAGTTCTCCCTTACGTTCATCTCTGCAGGGAAAGGTGGGAATCCTCCTCTGTTTAGGGTTTAATAGAAGGGGGGTAAAGCCTTGCTTTGCTCCCTTTTTATCATGTATTACATTATCATTTTATTTATCTTTTGTTGCATTCATGCAAATCTGTTCCAGACAGTGGATTCTTATCTCCAGGGTCCGAGCACAAGAAGTTAATGAACCGGTTGAACTCCAGTAACCACTGAAGTCTGCAAACTGAATAACCCAGGCTGCAGCTGCCTGAGCTCCCCTGAGTACAGCAGAGGGATTGAGGGGGTGGCAGGAAGAGGAGGAATAGGAGAGTTTGGAGAAGCAAACTGGCCTGAGATATTTTTTTACTTGTTTTAGCAGTAGTTCAAACTTTAGGGTTGGTGCCCTCCATTGAAGCAGAAAGCAAGAAAAGCAGAGGGACCCAGTGTAGGTAATTTGTCCCTACAAAGGGAATTTGTTTCTTTTGGGCTTGGAGGATATTTATCAGGAGATGTCAGAATATGGCTGAGGCTACCTGGTGACTGCTTGAATTTTTTCTGTAAATCTCTGGATGTGCTCTGTGGATAGATAAGGGATTGGAGTTCCCATGCCTCAGCCTGGATGCTCCCTGCACCTGTGTGCTCCTGAGGATGCCTGGTCTTGGGATCAGGCCAACAGAGCCACTGCCTTCTAATGTCCTGACTTTTTTCAGAGATTACTGCAATTCTCATGTCATTCTCTGCTGTTTTACATTATCAGTATTAAACAGTAAATGGACTTTTCCTCACGGTCTGGATGTTTCCAAACATAGAAGAGCAAACAGGTCCTTCTGTTAGGGTACCAAGTGGACTCAGCCTGCCCTCCTCAGTGGTAGAACTTGGGGCAATAAAAAACTTCAACTCTGCTATGGTTATAAACTAAAAAAAAAAAAAAAATCCCAAACAAAACACACCAAAAGAAAAGGAAAAAGACAACAACAAAATATGAAAACAGAAAAAACGGAGAAGACTTTTTTACAAGAACATGGCTTCCCACTGCCAGAGGGCAGGGTTAAATGGGATATTGAGAAGGAATTGTTCTCTGTGAGGGTGGGGAGGCCCTGGCACAGGGTGCCCAGAGCAGCTGTGGCTGCCCCATCCCTGGAAGTGTCCAAGGCCAGGCTGGACGGGCTTGGAGCAACCTGGGATAGTGGAAAGTGTCCCTGCCCATGGCAGGGGTGGAATGAGATGAGCTTTAAGGTTCCTCCAACCCAAACCATTCTGTGATTCTAATGGAGCTCTGTCAATTCAGGTTGGCCAAGCAAAGGGAGTCTGGTCATGGCTGTTCTAAGATCTGAGCTGGCACTCCCAAAGTTTTGGTCAAATTGCAGTGGATGGGTGGGGTTTGTTTGGCTTCTGATCCCTGAAGAGTGAGATCCATCTCTGAGGTGCCTGTGTCATGGACAGCTGCCCTGGAGTGATTCCTCAGCTCCCTTCAGAGCCTCTGGAGAGGAACAAATGTTCTTGAGGATGATCCATCTCAACAAGACTTCTCCAGGAGGATGGGATGACACTCAGAATAAAAGTAGCAGTTTCTCTTTGATAACTGCAAAGAGAGCAGAGGTGATTTGGGTGTCTATTCTAAACATCTGAGACCTGGATAAATCCCACCTGACTTGATTTCTGTTCCTTGGTGAAGCTGGTGAGATTTCAAACCATTCAGTTTGATGTGAGGGATGTTCAACCTTCACCAAAGCAAGCTTGAACTGCCTGTGTCAGATGGGGAAGCTGTTCCACTTTTGTCCTAAACTTCTCAGGATGGAGAATGTTTTGCTTTTACGTGTCAGGTGAAAAATCATTGCTGTTTGAATTATGACAGTAAGAAAAAAAAAACATTCTTTTGATCTCTACAATAAAACAGGATATGGAGATTTGGAATGAGCCACTGTCCAGTGATATTTGAGCACATCTCAGTGTATCAGCTTAAAAGCTGGATAGATGCAGATATTCAGAATTCTCAAAGATATTACTTCATTGCACTCATTTTAATGCTTTTCCAGGGCACCACAGTTCATTCTCTTCCTTGCGTTTCACATGCAAAGCATCTGGTTTAAATACAAATTAGTCTGAAAACAATCCTCTTTTTCCTTTAAATTTTAAAAGCCTGGATTTAGCTTTTATGCTCATTAATATTCACAGGCGCTGCTTAGTTAAGCTTGCTTTAATTTCTCTGTGTGCTTTGTTAACAGGGATTATAGTGGTGTTTGCATTTGCATGTGAGACTTTTAGTATTGTGCAAATTTTGGTCATTATTATGGAAAAATGTTGAAAATCTGCCTCAGTGTCTCCTATACTTTCTCTAACTCTTGTACTTCTTGATAGCTTTGTGAGAGTGTTTCTTTCCATATTTATTAGGTGGATTTTGCATTTCTCTTTGAAAGGTGTTTGAGAGTTTCGAACCCCAGAGGAGAAGGAGACTTTTGGTCTCCAGGTACACCTTTGGCAGTCGGCATCGCCAGGGGAATGTGCCGCTTCGAATTTGTAAGGCACATCAGCCTTAGAGCAGTCCCAAATTTGCACAGCCTTTTCCTCAGCCAGTGGGACGCTGTCAGCATTTGTCACCAGCCTTGGCCACATGAGTTAGAAAGCACAGCAGCCTTTTCCTAATGCTGTTCTGGAGCCAAAGCCTGCTCCCAGCAAAACACCTGGATCTGCAGGGAGTGCCTGGCTGCCGAGGCTCTGGAGTGTTTACAGAGGGATAACCCTTCGCTGCTTTTTTCCCTGCTTAACTCCAGATGCGCTCAGTGTTGTTGAAAGGTGGCAGATGAGTGACTCTGGCAGCTCCAGCCCTCCCTGTCCTGGGAGACTCAGCCTGAGCTGGGAAACCCAGGGCTGTATGCCAGCCTCATCCTGCTGCAGGCATGGGGGCAGAGCCCCTCCATCCCTGGCTGGGGGGGCAGTGAGTGCCCAGCCCGTGGGGCACTGAAGTGCTGAGACCAAGGCTGATGCCACCAACTCATCTCTGGGCAGCAACCATTGCTGTTGTTGGATTGGGATGGTTGGGATCGCCTTCTGAAAAGCGGGAAGATTTGATTTGATTTCCTTTTCTTCTTTTTCCTGAATTACAGCTTTAATGTGGGAACTTTAGGTTTGGTTGGTTGTTTAAGTCTACCAACATTCCCAAGACACATGACTGTCATTGTAGTGTCTTCTTAATGCTTATTATTGAAGTTTATTTCAGCTCCCTTAGCCAAGTCTTCCCTTTTGTCAGGTGCTGCTGGCCCCTTGATCCTTTACTCCTTGGGGGAAGGACAGCTCAGACTGGCTGGTTTTTTATAGGAACTCACTGACAGAGAAGAGTTTGCAACTCAGGCAAAACTTGAAGCTTCTCATTCACAGAGCGTGTCACACCTGCCCAGGCTGCTGGGTGTGACAGCCCCTCCACCTGGGGGAAATTCACCACTTCTCTGGTGAAACTGTGTCCTTGACAATGTCAGTGAGAGGAAGCAGGTGTTATAAACCTGCTCTTCTGAATCTTGCAGGGTTTTTTGCCTGCCTGTTCTTGCACTGCGGCCCAGTTTATTTTCTTCCCCTGTCCTGACATCCTTAGAGCAGTGCTGTAGCATGATTTTCCTGGTAACTTCACCTGGATTTTGTAGAGAAGAAGTTTTTGGCAGAAATTGTCTACAGAGACCTCTCCCTCCAATATTAATGACATAGACAGCTCTGTCAGTCTTTAGAGGACCTCAGGTTACAGGGTTTTGTCACATCTTTGCTAGCAGGAACATGCGGCTGTGTGCCTGACTGACATTAACATGGGCGGCTTCTGTTCTAAGCCATACAGGGAAATCAGTGCCTGAGCAGAGGTTGTGTCAGAGCACCAGGGCAAAGCTTGAGCTGAGCAAAGCTGCTCTGCCTTTCTCTGGGCTTTTTAGCTTGAACGTGGTGCAAGTGGCTCTTGTGAGAGATGGGGGAAGGAAGAGAATAATTGGCCATGTCCTATAGGCAGCTTCCCTTGCAGATGAAGAGTAGCAGGATACAGATCGCTGCACGATGCTGGGGCTGATCAAGAGGAGCAGTTCTCCAGTGTGTGCAATTTAGGATTAGGTTCCTTCTCCCTGCAAAGGCAGCAGAGGTCTGCTGAAGCAAAGCAGGAGATTATTTTGCTTGAGATGTCACTGATGCTTGTCTGAGCCCTAGCTTTGCCATAGGAGCTCAGAGTGAGTATTCCCTTTCCTCTCTTCCTCTCCCTGCCCAGAATCTCCCAGCTCACAAATCAGCAGCCAAGTGAAATTTGTACATCCAGGAACTTGCCATGCAAAGGGAACTTTTTTTTTCTGACTTGTTTTGACTGCATCTTGCATACTGCGCCTTCTCTTGGAATCTTTGAGAACTTGTTCCCCCAGTCTGTAATTTCATGCATCCCTGTAATTTATCACTTGTACAGTTTTGGCTTGTGTAGCAAGAGATGCAGCAGAATCTGTAAATCAGATAAAACATTACTGTGATCCCACAATAAGTGAAACTTTCATTTCACATAATGTCTTCTGTGGCTCTTGGGTGTTGTTTTTTGAGGGGTGCAAGACGTTAAGGGGAAAAAAATGCTACGGAATGAAGAGGCGCTCCCCGTGGGGGGGATGAGCATGAGTGGATGCTTGGGACACGGGGTTTCTCTGTCCCTGTTCCCTCGGTCATGTGTACCCCAAATCCTGTCCCCTACTGGTCAGTTTGAATGTAGCCCACGGGAATCCTGTACTTAAGGGGGTGTCCACGGCACTCCCGGGGGGTTGGTTCTAGAGCTGTTCTAGGGGCAGGTCACTGTTGGAGTCCCTGCCGGGCTCCGGCCATGTGCGGCCAAGGGGAATAAAATCTGAAAACATCTATCAAATATCGTCTCTTTGATTCTTCCATGGGCCAAGGCTATCTTGCAGGGAAGGTTGCAGCGACCCCACTGCAACAACGGAATTCTCTGAGAGACCAACTTTTGCATTTGGATTTGGCAGGAAATAATTCATTAATTATCAACTGTGTGCCCAGTCCCATTGCTGTGCGATGCATCAAGGAGCGTGGAAGAAACAGGAGAGGAAAGCCCTGGTGTAACTTGTAGGGATGTTCTCTTTCCCATTTCAGCTAGAAAGGTGCAGAAGGTTAATGAGTCTTAGGATTTGTTTATTTATTTATTGAAATTTAGTCTGATGGATTTAGGGTTTTCCGTTATCCGTGACAGTGTCTAATCCTTTGTTGAATCAGTGGCAGGATGCAGTTCTTTGTTTGCTCCAATTTAATAAATCATGGGAAAGGTTGGTGGGGGGGATAATAGTTTCTGTACCTTTTTGACTTATAATGCTTCATCCAAAGTCCCATTAAACTAATCTGTCCTGCTCAGAAAGAGGTGGGAACCTGAAGATAACTAAAAAAATCTATCAGAGAAAGCAAATAATCCCTTTATTTCATAGAAGTACCAATTAAAACTAAGGTGCATGACAGTTCCATTTGTAGTTTTGGGCACCGTTCTGAATTTGTTAGAGGACGTGCACGTATGTTTTCCTGCTCTTGCCTATTTATCTGCTTTATAAAGTCAAGTTATGGTGAATATTGCTCTGGAGAATCTTGTAAAGTTTTGTGATATCTGTCCCTTTAAGTGAAGATTGTAAACTTGGGAGGTGCAGCTTGTAAACTATTGGTTGTTATGAATTGTTCTCTGCTAAATTTCTTCCTAAGGATTCACTTTTCTACTTTTACTCTGTATCTGTTGCTTTTTCACTGTAGTCCCTGCTGACCCTGAACCCAACTCTGGTCACAGATGTATTTCCTTAGGTCTCTGTGGAGCTGTGATGATTGTGCTCCTGCAGATCAACACGGAATGGTTTGGGTTGAAAAGGATCTGAAAGCTCATCCACTCCCACCCTTGCCATGGGCAGGGACACCTTCCACTGTCCCAGGGTGCTCCAAGCCCCATCCAGCCTGGCCTTGGACACTGCCAGGGATCCAGGAGCAGCCACAGCTGCTCTGGGCACCCTGTGGCAGGGCCTGCCCACCCTCACAGGGAAGAGTTTCCTCTTCATATCCAATCTAAATCTCTTTTAGTTGAAAAACCTTCCCCCTTGTGCTGCCACTATCTGTCCCTGTCAAAAGTCTCTCCCAAGCTTTTTTATAAGCTCCCTTTAAGTACTGACAAGCCTCAGTGAGGAGTCCCTGGAGCTTTCCCTTCTCTGCACATGTCACAGGGAGTGGATTTTGAGTTGGGATTTGTGTATTCAAGTGAATAAACAGATGGAGAACCTGGTTCTCTTCTTGTATTTCAAACCATCAAAACTTTTGGGGCCAATGTTGCACTAAAAAATCTTTGCTGGCTTTAGTGTTGGTTGGAGTTTCTGCTTTCAGATACTGATTCATTCGGGGTTTTTTTGTTTAGTTTTGTCACTTGAGTAGTTCTAGGAGAGTAGTGGTTGGAGATCGGTGCAGTAAGAGGCAAAACACTTTACCCTGTCAAGTACATGCGTGTGTGTTTTTGAGTTCTGCTGACTCAGATCAGAGTGCTTGAGATTACACAAAGGAATATCAATAGAATTTAAAAGACTTGAATTAAAATAGAGAATTTGTCACTCCAAGATAAAGTAAAATAATGGTGTTTTGAGATTTTGTTTTTAAGTTTAACAAAATAAGGCTGTTGGTACTGCAAAATCATAGAGCATCACCAATATGGAAGTAATGAAAGAGGCAGAATCATTAAGTCTTCCATAATTTCTTCTGATGCAGCAAGCCCTGCCTTGCTGTATCGAACTTGGGATAAAGGATGATCTGAGAAGTGGCTGTTGAGGCTGTGAAAAGACTTTTTCAGATGTGCTTCCTTCTCTTTGCCTGTGCACACATAAAAGCTGTTCATGCATCTTACCTGAATAGAAATCAATCATTGAATAACCAACAGAAATGTGAACTATCTTTTATTTAGGGTCAACAAGTCTTCACTGTGGGTAGTTTTTGTTGTGGTGTTATGGAGTGGAAAAAACCACCTATATAATCCCAATAGTAAGGGATTAATTACCTGAAATTTTATTGCTGCAGAGATTTTCTTTGTTTTGATTTAAGCATTTAAGTTTTATCAAAGCTACAAGGTATTATTTGCATCCAGAACATCTGAGCACAGGAATGATTTTGAGCCTGAGGCTTAAGGGATGTTTGTGCTTCTGTGTGAGGCTTAATGTAGCATCAAGGTTTAAGAATTGCTGTGTATGTGACACATCAATTTATTACTGTGAGAGAAAAGAAGGAATCCAAGAAAAAAAAGAATAAAGATCCCATAAGAGCAGTGAAAACATCCAGTTGCACAGATGTGCGAACTGTAAAGCTTAGCAGTGGTAAAGATGCGATTATTGTTTCTGAAAACGTGTTGCAATTATGCACTCTGATTTGGAGACCATAAGTCCTTTTGTACACTTTCTCATTTTGAGATGAAAACTGTTAAGCAACAGAAGAGTTTAGCTGTGCACTAAGAGGAGTTCTGTGATTACACAGAAAGGTAATTGCAAAATCAGGTTATTTTTTTCTTAAAGGAACAACAATAAAACATGCTTCCAAAGCAAAATCACCATTTTCTAGGTTTAATAAAGTTCTGAAATATTTTCTTCTATCAAAATCTTTTCGTTTATGTGCTTTATATCTTTAAGTTATGGTATCCCATGCAGGGACCAGTGTTGCCAGACTTGTTCGTAAGAACCTATAGTAATTCTGAAGAAGGGGAGATTTAGATATTTACAAGAAACTCTTCCCCACTGTGAAAAATGAGGTCCATTTTTTTGTTGGAAATTTTAAAAGGTTTAATAAAAGGACAATTAGGAGACAGGAAAGCAAAACTTACATACCGCTGGGTGCTTGGTNCTAGTTGTGCCATCCCGGGAAGTGTCCAAGGCCAGGTTGGAGAGGGCTTGGAGCAGGCTGAGATAGTGGAAAGTGTCCCTGCACAGGGACCTTAACTTTAAGGTCCCTCCAACCCAAACCATTTTATGTTTCTGCCTTGAACTGGTTTTCTTAAGACAGCTGGGAAAACTGCCTGGGTTAGAAATACAAACATTCAAGCCTAAAATGAACTGGAAATGAGACTCCTGTGTGGACTGTGGTGAAATCTGGAGCTGTGAGATTGAAATGTTTATCTTTTTTTTCTTGTCTTTAAGTTGAGTAGACTTCTTACAGCTCAGGAACATTTGAAATGTTGTAGAGCAGCCAGAAAAGATTAACCAGTTTATGGAATCCTCTTTGCTTTTGCCATAGTAATCACTTTTACTTGAAACAAAGCAATAGTTCAATCTATGGATTATTATACTATCATAAGAAAATGCTTGTTAAGAATGAAAGAATTATGTTATCTACAGTTAAGACCATTTTAATATTCCATGGCTCTGTAGGCTTGAAATCTTAAGTTATTGCCTTAAAATCCTCTCACATAAAATCCATAAGCTTGCTGAACAAAGGGTTCTTGTTTCAGTTCTCTCAGAAGTGGGTGTTCTATTCCACTCCCCTTCAGCCTGTCACCATCCTAAGGAAAACCTCGTGGAGTGTATTATGGGATGGGCTATGTCACACCTCTGCGACCTCACTTTTCTAAGCAGAAGCTGCCTTTGCAAAACTGTGTGTGAGAATAGTCCTTAAAACTCAGTCCCAGGAATTAGGCCCAGGAGGGGCCATCCAGTGGTACTGCATCTTGTAGTAGTCAAACTACTGGTTTTTTGCTTATTTTTTCCTCACTCAGAGCCCAAAAAAGCATTATAGCTCTTACCAAACCGAGCTTATGTTTTGTCTAAACACGTCTTTTGGAAACTTTTCATCTCAAACACTGAGATATGGCAGTTCCAGTCCTTCTCTTTGCCGTTTGCACCAGTGGTTAATCACCCATACACTGTAAAAAATGTCTCCCTTCTTAATTTGAATTTGTCTGAGACTCTGTGGAACAGCAGCTGCGGATCTGACAGAACAGTGTTTCATGATCTTTCCTTGAAGCGATCTAATAATATTTAACATCTGTGGACCTTTTGGGGTTGCCAAGATTGTAAAAGCCTGCAGTGAGAGACTTTGTATTATAAAGGACACCCCATTTTTGTGCTGCTCTCATACATGCACATTTGATGACTTTTTTAGAAATCTATTAATGTTTTGGTGTGCTTGCAGGTTTGCTGGACGTGTATTGAGCTCTGCAGTCTCAGTATAAACATGTACTTGCTGTGTATCTTCATTTTCCATCCCTGGATGCATTCTGCATTCTCTGTGCTGTCCTAGAAAAAAACTGTTTCGGGCAGAAATAGTAACTAGGTTTGGGCAAATGTTTCAAGTGTTTTTCAGTCCTAAAAAACTCAAAATTACATGCTGGAGGGTGCACTAGTTTGTGCTTGAATTCAGAAGTGATTTAAAAAACCCCAAACAAATGAACAAATAAAACTGTATCTTGTACTCTGAACGAAGATCTGGAGCAGGTATGTTTGTGCTGCTTCATTTTGCTTGTCATAAATAAGAGTTTTGGTGGTATTGGAAGTCAGAGCTTGTTGTTTACTGAGACACAAGTATTTGTAGGCAGGATAGAGGATTTGTGCCTGGAGGTTCCACGTTGTCTCTTCCTGTGTTTGTGAGATGCCCCAAAGGGCCCCGGAGGAAGGATGGTGCCAGCCGACCTCCCGGGAGAGGAGAGCGGCTTTGGGGAAGCGCACGGGGATGTGAGCAGCGTCTGAGCTCATCAGCACAAAACCCGTGTGAGCCCCAGAGCTCTGTCGGGGTGGGGCTGCTGGAGAACAAACCCGGAGGAGAGAGCAGGGGCTGAGGGGATGAGAGCTGGGGACCTGTGCCTGCTGCAAAGGCAAATAGGGCTGCTGGTTTGTGTGTTAATCAAATTCATTTCCTGCTTGTGGGGCTTTCCTCTGCTTTGGCAGAGTGTCAGATACTGAGGGGTTTGTTTGTGTGGGTGACAGCACGGGCTGCTTCAGAACACCTGAGAACTAAAAGGCCGGTGTTGCTTGCCCTGGAAGCTGCAGAGGCTGAGCACTGTGCTCTCTGTTTGCCTCGCAGGACTCTTCTCAGGTGCTGGAGCGGGTGGTGTGGTCACTTGGATCTATTGAAACAAGTGCAGGAGTATACTGAGAATTGGAAATGAGAGAAGGGTCCCAGTCCTGGAATTTTACTACTTGAGAAATCTAGTCTTTGCTACTCCTAGGATTTCCACTTGCAAAGCAGCTTCTGTACAGGCCTAACTTCTGTAGGGCTTTTGTGTCCGTGCCGCAGTGGGGCTGGAACCAGATGATGTAAATGTCCCTTCCAACCCCAGCCTTTCTGTGATTCCATGAAATACTGAGTATGTGTAGTGTGTTGAGCCATCCTTGTGCAGCTGGGTGTCAAGGCTACAACCCAGCACTCATCTCTCACCTTCTGCAGGCGTTTTGGGACAAGAGCAAATTACCTGCTGGTAGAGAGACTGGGTGTTAAGTGTCCAGATTCAGGTCTTTGAGCTCCTGAGATTTTGTGCAAGCTTGATATAAATTTCCATGGTGTTAAGCACATGGGAGCGAAATGCCAGTTTGGAAAAGGTGTTGAGTGATTAGTTCTCACTGATTGTCAGTAGGAGTTATGTGCCTGGCTGCTGCTTTCAGCCTTGCTAATTGCCATCTTACAGCTTTAGGTACATAGCTACACATAAAAGTGTGTCCTGTGGTGCTTATATGACAGTTTTTCACTCACACAATAGGGACAGTGTTTCTTCATTTCACTATAATGACGAGGGAGAGCATGTGAAAAATTATGTTCCTGAATTTTGTGAGGAATCATTGGCTAAACATTTAAATTAATCCTTGGAACAGTGCTTGATAATAAGCAGATCACTGCTCATAACCTCAGTTACTTCATTTTCTCAGCAACACCTGAAAGATTTTGTTTTTCATTTGAAAGCTGAATTTTGTATGGAGTAAAGGGTCAAATTTTGTCTTTAGCTTGTCTCTGGAGCAAGGGACTATGAGCACAAAACACTGGGGCGAGGGAATTTCAGGGAGCTACAGTTGACACAAAGGATATTGAGAGGGGAGGGGATGCTTGAATTAATTTCCTCTTTTCCAGAATACTCAACAGTGTCTGTTTTGCATCGCTGCAATCCCACTGCTTCCAATGACTTTGGAAGGGATGGGATTAGAGGAGCAGTGATTAAGATTATCCTTTCCTTTTAATGCTTGTGTTATGTCTGTGTTGGAAGAGTCACTGTGATTATCCCCACACCCTGAGATTTATTTCTTGTTCTCGGATGATGGAGAAGGAGTGTGGCTTTCATGCAAACATATCATGAGTGCAGAACTAACTCAATATTGGTTTTGAGCTCAGAGGATCTTTTTCTAGGCAGTGGTGTGATATAAAATCTTCTTGTATTTTGCCTTTGCATGAAGGATCCGCCTCTGGTCTTCAAATACAATATTTTGGTCCATTCCTGCGTTTGGCTTCCTGTAATGTTTCTTGAAGTCGAACTAGTTTTTTACACATTTGAAGTGCTGTTGTGTCGGATACTAGTCTGCAATGTGTTTAGCTTCAAATTATGTTATAATAAAGTTCAGTGAAGCTGAATCTGTTTTTATTTCTCTGACAGTCAAATCAATATCCTTCATCTATTCGCCAATGGGAGGCAGAAAAAAAGAATGGTTTATGTGGATGGCAGTGCCTTCATCGGCACACGAGAGGAACAAACAGGAGCAGATAATTTGGTTTTTATTTTTCTATATTTTTTGTTTTCTATGTTTTCCGGTTTTTTATTTTTGTGCTTCTTTGTTTTCCAAGTTCCAGTTGTTTTTTCTTCAGTAGGGTCTTAAGCAGTTCTCAAAATGATGGAATTTCAACTCCTGAGGAACACGTGCTCTGTCGGTGTTTGTTGCCAGGTGTTCCCTAGGGAAACCCTTGAGGACCCCTTACTGCTGCAGGTGTCCTGTTGCAGTGGGGTTCTCTGCAAACCTCCCTGGAGACAGGTTTGGCCTGTGGAAGAATCAAGAAGACAATATTTTCATAGCTGTTTTCAGATTTTATTCCTCCAGCCGCACATGGCTGGAGCCTGGCACGGACCACCAGCGGGACTGCTCCAGAATCCTGTGCACACCCCCCAAGTACAGGACTCTGCACGGGCTACATTCGAAATGGCCAACGAGGGCCAGGGCTGGGGTAGCCGTGACCAGGGAACAGGGGGAGGGAAAGCCCGTGCCCCCCATGTGTCCCCCTCAGTGCCCATCCCCCTCCCCGGGGGGCACCTCCTCAGTGTCCCTCACGCCGACACAGTCGATTTCTCTGGTGACACCCACATCCACACTACAAGGATGAGTTTACTTGGAAAGTAAAACATGAATATGACCAACTGCTTAAACCTATTCCTGCCTAGAAGAAATGCTGAGAAAGCCTGTTTCATTCTTAAGATGGCAGAGTTGTGGCATTTTGTTATTGCTCTTTTTGAGTCAATTAAAGCTGAAATGTCAGTTCAATAGGCTGTGAACAGAGTAGAAATTAGGAGGAAGCTGTAACAAACGTGGTGGCTGCAGAACGGCACCCAGTGGAAGTATTAGTGGAGGTTAAGGATTTCAGAAATGTGCCCGTGGTGCCCTGATTCTGCTTCTGTCAATGTCAGTGGGGAAGGGCTCCCTGGCATCACTGAGAGCCAGTGTGAGCTAATGAAGAGCACTTTGTCAGCTCCATCCATGGAAAAACTGCTGGCTGCTCCTGAGCCCTGACATCTCCAGAGTGAGATGACATCTGATTCCTCTTGTGCTCAACCAGCTCTGGAGTGCATTGATCTAAGTTTTAATTTAACATTTCAGTTTCTAATGATGGCTGTAAAACTGGCAAGCAGGACGTAGCCTTATTTTGCTTTTCTACCTGGTTATTTTCCCAGGTAATGTTCTCAATGGATGATAAATGCATTTAAAGCTTAATGCAGGGTGTATTCTTAGAGCTGAGATTTTAGTGCTAAGACTGTAATGTTTAAGCTATAAACACTTATTTAAGAAGGTTTACAGATGGGTGTGGATATGGGTTCTTAGTTTTCTGTATGTTTCTGTCACTGGGTGACTCGAGTGTTATTTCCATTAGATTTGGTTGTTACTTTTGATTTGTCTGTGTGCATTTGAATTGAAATTGGGAAAAAATGGTTTTTTCAGGATGATTAAATACATAAAGCAGCTAAACTTACTTTCTACAGAAGAAGAAAATAAGCTTATAAGATTTTTTTTTACATTAAAATTGATTTACTAAAGTAACTTGCTAGATATAAAGTTGATATAGATGTAATATGAGCCATGCAGAAACTTCCATTTACTTGCCTTGAGTGTGACTTAGAAGCAGTGGGGGTGTTTCTGGCTCTGTGGGTGGGAGAAGGTCAAGAATGAGCAGGGAACTGAGGATTCCTGGGCTGGGCACAGTCTTGCCCTGCCTGGTACAGGTAATTTCCTTGGGTTGGGGAGCTTCATCCTGCTCTGGGATCAAGGGCTGTTTTCCTTTCCAATTCTCTCTCAAGTCAGTAAGCTTTTTCCTAGCAAGCCATAATACCTTGCTAGTCGTCTTTAAAGTGTTCTTTTGGGTGAACGAACACTCCAGATTTTTACTTAATTCCCCCATTTTCACTCTGCTGGCCTCCTGATCACCACAAATCCTCTTTATCCTGGCGAATTGTGAATGTGAAAAACTTCTTTTAAATAATGCTCCCCATGAGCAGGAGATAATTATGTTTATCTATGTCGTGCAAGCCCAGCTTTCACACCACATTAAGTCTGAGAAGTCAAGCATTTAGGAAAGAGCAGCATCACAGCTGAGCAGCAAATCTATGGGCTGTTATCACCACTTGAGAAGGATGCTCCTGCCAGCTCCCCCTCTTCCTCTCTGCTTCCTGTGATTTTGGTCAGCAGAATGCCTGCAAGGGTGGGATGAAAACTGGAAACTCTCTTTTCCAGTGGGGGCAAAGTTGGCTTTTTTAACTACAGTATCGGGACTCTTTACATTGTTTGGATTCACCTGTTGGGGCTTCTTAAAAGCTGGGGAGTGAGGCTTGCTAGCACTTTACTTTCCAAACCTATTGTATTTTGTGCAAATTCCAAGTTTTTTCATTCTGGGTGAGTGTAGAGCTTCATCAGGCTTTCAAATAAAGCAGAAGTTATCTATCGTGAACTCAGCTACAGATCAGGAACAAAATTTATGTGCTTTTTTTTATTAACACAAGGCTTAAGATTGCAGCTACCATCCCATAAATTTTAAGTAAGACTGCCGAAGTGGATTATTTTATACTTTGTGAAACAGCATAGAATGCAAACGCTTAACAAGATTGGGCCCAGCAGACACATCAGGCAGCAGCTTTACAGAGCTGGCATGCACACACTGAAGCAAAAATTAGCATGGAAATGCCAGACGTGCTTTTGAGACCCATAAACCAGTATTGATTCACAAAATAGGCACCTTCAAGTGTTGATATGAGCATCCAGACAGGTGTAGCTGTGCCTGATGAAGAACAGAGGGGTTTTGCCCTTTCATTGATAAATATGTATTTAATAACTCGGGCTCACTTCTGCTCCAGAAATCAATCATGAGGCTCTTACTCAGCCCTTTTGGTGTCTTCCTACTCCTTAATGAGCAAGGTAGTTGTCCTCTTAGGCCAGGACTGTAGCTCTGGATAAGTATCTTCTCTCACAGTGTTGGTTTCCACCTGTTCCACGTGGTGGTAGTTTATAAAGGTAAATTTTGCTGTGTGTGATGCAAACACAGCCAAGAGAATCTGTGCCCCAGGATGTAACTCAGGGTGGGAGAGCCTGTGAATTCTGATGCTGCGCCGAATGATGTCTTGGACCAGTGCTGCTTTTGTGTTGTCTTGAAGGGAGGAATGTGGGGATTGAGGTACTGTTGCTGTCAACAGGTCAAGTTTCTCCTGCTGTCTGTACAGATATAAAATCAGTGCTTAAAAAAACAATAAATAAATGAAGGGACTTGGATTTGTGCTACTGTAACAAAGTAGAACATTCCTCTCTGGGTATAGTTTCTGTGCACTGAACAGATGGAGGGTCAAACACTTTAAATATTGAAATTGTATTATTTTTTTCAAGATGCTCATTTGCCAAAAACTAACCAGGAAGATACGGGAAGTGGTTACTGCCTTTCCATGCATCTCCAGGGGAGAGAATCCATCTTTATGTGCAAGGAGAGCACTGACCAGCTCAACTGGAGACTTAGGAGCTCTAATGGATGTGTCCCTTTTCAAGCACTGGCACCCAGCTGTGGGAAAAGACCTCCTCTGGACTGGCAGCAGTTTTGTAACTCCCACTCCTCAAGTCTAAGCCTGAGAGCTGCTGGTATTTCTGAGATATTTTCGAAATCTTGCCTCACATTTTGGTTTGATCCGGTGCTCTTAGTTCCCTTCTCGCAAACTTTGCATTATCAACAAAGAAATAAAGCAGAGTTTGCATTTTGCTCTTTGTTTGCTGTGGGGTTTATTGGAATTCATAATCTAAATTGCGTATTTTAAAAAAATGGTAAATGTTGATATAGCATCTTCTGTTTTTAATTTCCTGCCTTTTCCCAGGACCTCAGCATCAATTGGTTTTTTCAGCCACTGCCACACTAGCCCTGACCCGAAGACCATTCCAAATGATGTTCCCTCTGTTCTGCCAAGTCAGTATTTTCTGTCTGCTGTTCTGTAAATCCTTCACATTATTAAGTCCCTGTCCTTTATTACATCTCACTGTGGCCTCCCTCCTGGGATAGGACAAATATTTGCCTCCTTGGAAATGGAGAGAGAGTCAAACATGGAGAAGGATCTGAGTAAGGGATACAAAGTGCTTTTTCCTTGTGCCTAATTAAGGTGGCTATTTGTATGTGTGTTTTAAAGCAGCCTAATTGGCCATATCATACTGCACAACATCAGTCTTTCTTTAATTGTGCAGGATTAATTTAATTCATTCCTGTGCTGCTGTAGAGGTGTCCTCTTTGTCAGTGTGTTCTTTCTGTGGCTACCCAGTGATGTGCATTTTTTGGCTGTGTCTGAGTATTTTATGGGTACGACAGCTCTGGAGACAGCACTCGGGCTCAGTTTTTGAGAACATGTGTGTTGTGTGGCATTGCCAGGGTGTGTTCCTGCCCTGAAGATGGGCACTGTGAGGATCAGCCCAGGCTAGGTCTTTCACTTGCTGGAAGCAGAAGACAGCAGGAAAACAGTGCAGAAACAGCTGGGTAGTGATAATGCCAGGAAATTACTCCTCCTCATGTCCTTGTCCTGCAGCCTCCCCTCTGCTTCCCAATATGAAGTAATTAGAAGGAAGTTAAGTATTTGATTCTTTAAAATGCCAGTGCTATTGAAATCTCAGCTCTAAGATCAGAAGACACTTGAGTGGGTTCTGTCATTTTAAGTGGCTCTGTTACCAGGGTGCCGAGAACAAACCATCTTCACTTGAGGGTCTCAGCAGTGATTGGGTCAGGCACATCCTTTATGGTGTGACCTACCTGAGCATCTCAAAGATCATTCACTGCAAACCACTGTGTGTTTTATGTGTCTTGAGTATGTGACAGATTTCTCTCCTTGCTCTCCCCAAATCCAAGTATCCTCCTGGGGATTTGTTGTATTTTTGGCTTGATCACAAAGTCTGCTCCTTTCTTTTAATGGACGAGGTTAGAGATGGTCTTCGGCTTCCTCTGCCTTTTTTCAGTTATTTTCTGTGCACTCTAATGGCAGAACAAGGGAGGAAAAAGTTAATTTACAAACTTTTCAACAGACTTTGAAATCACATCCAAAGCTGAAGATGCAATATTTAACAATTAGGAATAAATACTGCATGAGATCTTTCAGAGTAGCTTTGCTGCTGAAGATGTGTTGGGCAATGAGTTGCTTGGCTCCCTGATTCCAGTGCACAGATAAGTGGAGGAAAGTTGAAAATGGGTTTATGCCTATTCTTTAAAGCTTGGTGTATCTAAAGCTGGTTCAAAAAGAATTATTAATGTTTATGCAGAGTGGGAGGACTGATCTTTTTTTTTCTTTTTTTTTTTTTTTTTTAATATGATTTCTATTAGCCCCTTTGAAAACCTCAATATAACTCAAAGAGGTCGTGACAAAGTATTTCCTATGGGCAGGCCCTAAGGCTCTCCCACTTGTGTTGGTTGGAGTTGTCAGCTGCCAAGGGTGGAAAAGACTTCAGGCATTCAAGTGCTTTCATATTATTTGATGTGTAGACCATCAGCTGAGAGAAATTTGTACATGAATAAAGATTTTACCTTCTGTTTCTTGTGTAGTTTGGGAGTTTCAGAATTTAAACTGTGTTTTTTCTTGTGTTTGTCAGCCCCTGTTGGTAAGTTTGGTTTGACTGTGTTTGCTTTGCAGCTCTTCAGGTTACAAGTCTGAAGCTTTTGGCAACGTCCTAAAGCAGATCTGTAATCAAAGCCATAAAGGATTTCCCTGTGTCTGCGGACACAGGGCTGGGGTCAGGCCACTGGCTTAGAGAGGGAAAATGATTTCTCACTCACTGTTAGCACTTATGATTTCCTTTAGATGATATTTTTAAGTGACAGACAGGGCACCCATGACAAAGTTCATGGGGTGGTCAGGAGGAGAGGGGCACAGAGAGTTTGTGTGGCATGGAATCAGCATGGAGAGAAAAGAGCTGCAGGGAGTTCTGCTGTGCCTTTGCGCGCAGCACAAGGAGACATGGATGTGGAGAAACATTAATGAATAAAATGTCACCTGTGGAAGTCGGCATTGCTTTTTCGTGCTCTGTGGCAGAGAACTCTCAGCAGTGTTGGATGGATGGCAACTCCCCTGTTAAGTGGAGGAGGGAATAGGGGGTTTGTTCCAGCCTTTTAATTATACATAGGACACAAAAATGTTGAATTCTCACCAGTAACTAAAGAACTTGGTTTTTTTTACCCTCCTTGTTTTTCTCAAGAGAGATTGCACACATCAGCAACTTGTATGTCAATTTTCATACCCCTCATATTTGAATTACAATCACGTCTCTCTTTCCTGGACCTGTTCTTGCAGGAACAATTTATTACAAACTACTTGAATTCAATATTCTGTGAGTTTAAAACTCGGAATGTGTATTTCTGTGAGATATCCATCCTGCTGATAGTTATCATCGCTCATTGTTTTTCCCTTGCTTGAGTGCTGGACATGAGCTGCAAATCTAAACTCCTCCAGCAAGAGCCCTCCTCCATCCCGAGCCAGTGGAGGCTGTTCTTGGTCAGCTCCTCAGTGCTGAAATTTCAGTTCATGTGAGCAATGGGGCTTCTAGACTTTTACATTAGTGGTCTCACATTAAAATATTTATTGTTCATTTTCTTAAGCTCTCTGGCCCTTTTCTGATACTTATATAAAAACAAAACCCTCTCCTGGGCAGAATGTGCTCCAAGGTGAAGATGAAAAAACGAAACTCAAGTGACAGATGTCAAGAGACAGTTAATCATGACATGGAATAATTTCCTGGAAACACAGCACTGATGAGGGCTGGATGAGAACCCACAATTGCTGATATTTTTCTCCTGATCATGGCGGTCTGAATGAGTGTGCAAGGTAATTAACGTCAGCAGAGTGGCTCTACTCTGATTTACACTGATGTTACTGAGCTAAAAAACCCTGCCCTTAATCATATTTGAAGTCTGGCAAACTGAAAACTTTTCTTGCAGATTGTAGTTGTAACACTTAAAGTAAAATCATAAATCTTTCTTGCCCCTGCTGCTCTTGCTGCCCTGTCCTTTCAGGTTTCTCAGGGGCCTGAGGGGGCCCCTTTCATCTCCTAATTGAGGTAAAGGGGGATCCTTTTTCTGCTGAATTCTGCTTTTACTTGCTTAAAAGCTCTTCCTTCAGGCAAAAGGTTGTGCAACACTCCCTTAATGCCAAGTAGCAGGGGTTTTCCTTGCAGAAAGAAGAAAATTAGCAACTTCTGTAAGACTCTGGAAGTGGATGATAATTTTTCCGTTTTCCTCTAAGCCTCGTATGCATGCAGGAATTTCAGAGAAGTTGGTGTTCTTTCTGTAAGCTACAGAGAATTACAGGGAATTCTGGAGCTGGATGCATTCCCATGGAGTGGATTTTGTTGTGCCCTCCCATGTACGTGTCTCTGCTGCTGTCTCAGGGTGTCAGCAGAGAAACTCAGTCGTTTAAGCTGTTCCCAGGAGATAACTCTAGTTTTTCTTTAAACTGACAAAATGCTTTGGTTTTTTTTCCCCCTAAAACTCTGGAGCACTTAAGACTTTAATTTATAGAAATTACTTTCTTAAACTAAAATTAGTTGAAATCCGTGTATTTTGCAGAACTTGGAGAAGTTATAGTGCAGAAATAAAACAACTGCCCTGAGTTGAAAGAGTTTGAATTGACAGGACCAGCAAGCAGGTTGTCTGCAGAATTTTTGGGTTCTGATATTTTTGGAATAGAATAATTCAGCAGCATGGAGCATGTTCATATTGGAAGTACCTTGCACACGTTCCTTGCAAATCCCTTTTTGTTGTTTCGGAAACGTGTGGAAGAATTTTTCCCAAGTTATAGATGGGGAAATGGGGTTGCAAAATTGCTTGTTTAAAATTGTAAGGGACAGATTTACAGGTAATTCAAAATGTGAGTATTTAAAAATTCATTGACCTGTGTTTAGATTTCCAGAAACCAAGTCCAATCCCAAGGGATGTCAGGCATCCTGTCTTGAACTTTGTAGCAAATGGTATTGTTGATGTCAATGAATTTTGCATCAGGTTGAAAGGGTTGTGTGATAGAACACATTGAATTTTCATTAGTTTTGTTTTTTAAAATGTATTCTGGAGATGCACAAATGTTTTGTGCCTGTCTAGAAAGGAATTCTTATATGTAATATCTTCTTGGAAGTTATCTCAGGTAACATTTGCATAAGGAAACAGTTTGGGTTCGCGGTGTTGATTGCGGAGTAATTTTGCACAGATCAGGCCTCAGACATTTATTGTAACTTCGTTGTTTGCTGTTACCTACATTGGGGGGGGGAAGCCAAGAATTTTTCTCCCATAGAGGACAGTGGGATTTTTCAAGCTCCTAACAATAAAAAGATCTTAGCATTCTTATACCTTCTTATAACAGTGGTGTCATAACCAAACAGAAGGTTTCCACTTGTGTGCTGCAGATATTTGTATTCACTTTTACTGCCTGTTCATCATCTTTGGATCCTGTTCCCAGTATCAGTACAAGAACTTTGAGAAAAAGTCCTTTTATGATCTTCAAGTGTCCTGCCACATCCCTGCCTACCTCCCTGTGCTCCTTGTGTTCACCAAGCATCCTCTCTTCCCTGGTTCTCCTTTCCAAGCCAATTTCTTCTGTGCTTTTTTACAGTGCATTTGACCAATTAACTAACCCAGAATGAAAATACAAGTCAATAATCTTTAATTTTTGTGTCTTATAATGCACAAAAAAAAAAAATCCATCACAGAGAATGCAACATCTGTGCAGTTCTTTTTAGCAGCTATTTGCCGCTCTGGTAATGTGGGAACAAAAGGACATCCAAGAAATTTGGAAGGTAATGCATTTAAAGCAGAATAAAAAGGAGCACACATTTTGCTTGTGCCATTCTGTCTCAAGGCCTTGCAGGAAAATAACTTAGCGGGCTTGGCAAAAGATTAGACATTTACTTGAAAATCCACAGCTAAATTATGTAGGATGAAGTTTTAGAAGAGAGATAAAGCTGTCTGCTTTAAGACATGAGCCAAGCACTCACTGCCTGGGGTTAGGCACTGCCTTCCTCCCCAGGAGCCTCGTTACTGTCTATAATGATCTTTTCTGCCACTTGCTTGCACCTTCCGCCGGAGCCCAAGCGCTGGACAAGCTGCTGCCTTGTTCCAATCCAATATGTTCCTCTTACTTGAGTTTACCTCGGTACACCAATTAATTGGTCATAAAGTTGGTCAGGCTTTTCATTAATAGGCGACGTGAGTGATTTACAAGCCCCAGGAATGATGTGCCAGGGCTGGGCTGTGGGGCTCAGGCTGGCTGCGCTGGCGAAGGCGCTGCGCGGTTACACCGCCTGCATCGCGAAGAGCTGAGTGCAGCCATGGGTATTCAAGGAGCTTTGCCAAAAGGGAATTAAAAAAAAAATTATGGTGTTTTATCCTTTTCTTCCTCTCTTCCCTTTAGCATTTGCCTCCGTGATGGTTTTGAGGGGTGGCACAGGGTCCCCTCCCCCTTCACGATGTGCTTGGGCTGGTTGTTGCTGCAGCGAAGCGGGGCTGGGGCTGTGACAGTGAGGGAGGTTACCCCTCTGAGCCCTCGTAAATACCAGATGAATCCGGTGGGAAGGAGTTTAGATTGGGAGTAAATGACAAAAAGCCCTGTGTTGGTTTTACGCGTGTGGGGGGAAACCTAAACGATCAATCTCTCTGTGCTGACAATTGAATATTTCTTCCTTTTGCTTCCCCATGGTGTTTCTGTTTCTATGGAAACCAGAGGTTTTTTCTAGGCTGGCAAACTCTCCCACAGCAAATCCAAGCAAACAGGTGGTGACCAAAGCTTTTAGTTTTGCCAGCTGTAGTCCCCAGAGGGGGATTTGGCCCCAGGTCTGCAGGGTGGTGCTTGCCAGGGATGCTGTGTCACTGCATCCCCTGGGTCAGTGCAACTCACAGTCAGTTGTCTGTTTTTAGGCTGAAGGTGGAAATTTTTATCAGGACTCCAGTTTTAGAGTATAAGACAAACATACAGAAGGGGTCAGAAAGCTCTGACTTGTCTTACACAGTCTTGTGGTGTTGTGGTATTTTAAGAAGTTGCAGTTTCTCCTTCAGATTAAATGTGTTCACTGTAGGTGCAAGTTCAGTCTCCTCATCACCTTCTGTCCATGTGGTTTCATTGATCCACATTGTTCCTAATAAGCTGCAGTCATACCCAGCACACATTATTTTGAATGCTAAGGAGCGTAAAAATTTGGCTTAATAAATTAGATCCAGAAATTGCCTTTGGAATCAACAGTTTGGGTGAGTAAACTTAGAACCGTGCCATTCCCTTTCTACATATTCTCTGTTAAGAGAGACGAAGATATGTAAGCTTTTCTTAATCCTGTAGGCAGCCAGTGAGATCTCGGCACCAGGGGAAGGAAAACTGTAAAATCAGGCCTGTGAACTTGTACCTCCAAAGGACTTTGAGGTCTCTTTGTCACATGTTGGTAGGAAGCTATATTGTATTTATGCTATGGCTGTAGTATTCTGCTCTCCACATGATTTTCCCACTGCTGAATGTGCTGCTGAATGAGGGGAATTGTTTGAAAGAATCTTCTTTTCCTCAGTGCGTCTCTGTTGCGTTGACAGCAAGAAGCGAGGTGTAAAATAGTCATTAAAGAAAAGGTTGGTTTGGTACAACACAATGCGCTCTTCTTGCTGATGAATAAGGAGGATTAAACAACTAGGGACAGGAAATGGTTTGTTTTCCTCCCAGCACAACAGCCAACAACATGAAGGGGTGAACTGTAAAGCATGAACTGGTGTGTGGAACATTCAGGAAAACCTGGCTGTTGATGGCAGCAGACTTGCCTTCCCCCAGCTGCTATCCCCTGTAAAGTGGTGTTGGAGAGACAGGTGAAATTAAGAAATACTGATTTTTAATGAAGTGTACAAATTGCTAATGTGTACGCAAATCTCTGCAGGGTTGGTCTAGAAGTGTCACTGGGTATCAGGCTGCTTTGTCAGCACTGAAAATTCTCTGAGCAGCCCTCACTGGTGAATTTGCACATATCTATTTCAGCTCCTAGGTAGACTCTGGAGGCAGAGGCCCAGGTTTGGACGAAATAAAGAAATTTGAGCTCTAAGATGTTCGGTAGCAGCTTAGATGTGCGTGTTCTTTGTTCATACCTCATGTAAAGAAGCAACCAAATCTCAAACTACTCAACTATAAATGTGCTTTACAAGCAAATGTAATAGGGTCTTTATTGAACCCCGTACGGAAAACTTGTCTCTCTTGGCGTGGTTGGAATTGTGAATAGTTTGTACGTTCTGAGGACCCCTTTCAAGAAGTGCATCTGTCTGTTTCCTGTGGTGTTGGAGCATTTATTTCTGCTAGGCCTGAGGGCTGGCCTGGGTGAAGTGGCAGGGTAGAACCCCAGGTGCTGGGAGTTGAGCTCTTTCAAGCAGGGGTGATTTGATTATGACCCTTCTGGATGTTGTCACTCTGTGGAACAGAGGGATTCAACCAAATACAAATAAGAAGAAATGCCTTGCAAATAGTGGGGGGATTGGAAATACCTCTCCAGTTTCAGCACTGGCACAGGTTTCATGAATAAACATTTCTCGCATACTGATTGCAGTTTAATTTTCTTGGGTTCCTTCCAGAACAAGCTTGTGCCTTTTGATTCTGGCTCTCTCCACCTCATCCTCGCAGGAGAGAGAGCACCTAATTAAATTTTATGTTCCTGCCTAGAAACAACCTCTGCTTTTGGCTGCCACTTCACAAAACCACAGTGAGAGGGTGAGGGGGAGATGAGAGAAAGTATGGATTCAGAAAGATGTTACAACTTTACAAAGAGGAGGGAAGAAATGGGAACACGTTATTTTCCTCTAATTATTGCAACAGTGCTTAATAGCTCACTTTTCTGGGGGGCATACAGCAAGCTCTGGGGTACTTTCGACTTTGATTTCAGGTTAAGGATGAACATCCTTATTCTCAGGAGTGCAGAGCTCTTCGTGCCTTCTTAAGGCAGAGAAGGGATAGATGCAGAAAATTTAGAGCTAAAGGTGCACCACTTCAGGCTGCTTGAGGAGATGGAAGGTTTTCAGCTCTCTTTTCTCCTTTTCCTTCACATAATGTTCCTGGTGTGCTCTTTGATCCTCTGGCAGCTGGGAAGTGCAGCCATTGCTGCCTGTTAAAAGTGACATCTTGGTGGAATTACAGGAAATTCATTCCAATTCTTGGCTGAGAAATAATGAACAGTGAGTTTAGGGAAAACCTGAGTAATAAGAGACCTTAAGCCATGTGGGTTTTTAAAGCTGTGTTATGTACCTTTAATCTTTCTGAAGATTATAGGGTGACAGGATTTTCTAGAAATGGGCAGGCTTGTTAAAACAGTGTGTGGAGATCAGCTGTGAAATAACTACTTTTATCATAACCCCTCAAAGAGATCTCTCTTCGTGCAGTTGGGAGATAAGCGTAGGTTGTACCTGGGAAGTTATAATAAATGCTAATTGTGTTTAAGAACTACTTCTAAAACTGCTGCTTTTTCTATTTCATGGGAGGAAAGAAGGGGAAGAGGGTAGGATGGTGATGCCTTTGAGCGGTGACTGAGCTAATTGACAAAACATGTTATTAGACTCTGTGTGTAAAAATATTTTTCTGTGCTTTGTAATAGATTCCTCGAGTTTACAGAAATGCTCTTTGTTTAGGAACAGCTATGGTTACAGTAGAACTTGCCTTACCCACCCACATGGTTGAAAACACAAATATACTATAGTGAGGAAAAGTGCCACCATTCTTTGTTTCTAGCTGCTTTCACAGTACCTGCTGAGGTACACGTTCCCTCTGCTTGCAGCAGACACCAAACCCCAAATGTGGCTCCTGCTGCCACCCCATATGCACCATTTTCACGGGTCTGCAGTGAGTGACATTGTTCTGGCAGGGGGCTGAGATGTTTTCTCACAACTGACAGTGCAGGTTCGCAAGATCTCTTGTGGTGACATCTCAGAATTTTCCTGCTTTTTAATTTGGATCTGGGCAACACACATGAATCTTCTGGCTGATCAGCTGAGGCCTGCTGCCTGTGAAGCTTTGTCCTCTCTGTAGGTGTGATGGGTATGCAGGATATGTAGACAGACTTAAGAAAGGCATTGTAAAGAATAAAAGGTTGGGTCACCTTGTGACATGAGAGGTCAAATTCTGCCCTTCTATAAGGTTTACAGGACAGTAGCCTGACAAGGTGGCCTGAGGTGCTTTGCCTCAGCCTTGAACTAGACTTGCCAACACGATGCAGAGAAATGTTTGCGGTTCTTATTCTAGGTCCCAAGCTGGGACAGAACACATCCTCCCTTTCGTAGAACCAAGGTGAGTTTGTCCTTCCAAGTGTGCAGCTGAATCTGTTACTTCTTTGGAACCCTTTGAGTGCTATGTTAGAGGCATATTTTTGCTGCCTTTTGCTTCCTTTGCCTTGTAATTAATTCTGATCATGAGACAGCCAGTGCCACAACAGAGTATTCAGAATGTAGGTTAGTATCCAGCTATCGGGAAATTGGTCCCCCTCCTCTGTTTTTGCAGGTTGGATGGATGTGACTGCCAGGAACTCTGAGTAAATTCTTCCCTTTGGATTGTGTGGGTTCCCAAGAGCACGTTTTGCTCCTGTTTGTGCTCTCCCGTCCTGGGTGGAGGGAAGGAAATTGCACACTGAAGCCTGTTTTTGATGAAAGGAACGGCGTCTACGACAGCTGAATGTTCCCTGTGGGCCTTTCCAACTGTCAGGGAGAAAAGCTTGTGTTTTCTCATGAAAATTCTACTTCAAGCACGTGCAGTATCGACGGTGTTCCTGCTCCTGTCCCTCCCCTGTGTCACTGTGGCATCTGAGGGGCTTAATGAAGCTCAAGTAAGCGGGAGGCTGAGCCATGTGGCTGTCAGTATCCCCAAAGGTGGAGCAGTGAGCTCTTCTTCCAGCAGCGATGGCAGGAAAGGGGAGCACTGCCTGTTTAACTTCCTATTTGATGGTGTATTTGCACATACCCTGGGATCTGTGTTCTTTCTTCACCGCAAGCTGTCCATAACACCTTTGCTCCCAATGCTGTGGGCCCCTCCGCAGCTCTTGGTGTCTGCAGGAGCAGCGTTGCCTGCAGAAGGTGAGAGCTGGTGCCTGCCTTTGACCTACTTGTGGAACTTGTGTTTGGAAATCCATCCCATAGTACTCATTCCCCTGGAGCAGACTTCAAGCGGAACGTCACTGCGCATAAAGCAGCTGCCGGGGAAGGCAGGAAATACCGAGTGGCTGATGCTAATGCGGGATGCAAAGTGCCATGTGCCACAGAAATGTCAGCGTGGGGACCTCGTTCCGTGCTCACAGGCACAGCAGCAGCGCCCGGGGCTGGGGCTGGAGGAGCTGAGTGAGTTTGCAGGGAATAATCCATGCCAGCGATAGGGAAGCTGGGAACTAGAAAGGGAAAACTGCTGGTGGTGTGGAGGTCACAGGGTCCTTCTAGGTGAGGGAAGGCTTGAACTGTGTTTTGTGGCAACAAAGAAGGAATTCCTTAATCTGACAACCTCACTGACTGAAAAAATATGGGAAAGCAAAAGTGTTTGTCACTTGTGGAGGAGAGGGAATGTTCAAATTGTAGGAGAGCTTCAAATTGTGCCTTCTGAGCTTATGCCAGACACAGAGAAATCCTGCACCAGTAAGAATGATTTTATTATTCGTTTGTCACAGGAGTCTTGGTTAGGGTCCTCCTCTGGGCAGTTACACCTGCTGAATGTCAGCAGTGCCATCAGTTAATTATCACAGTGGTATCACAGCTTTTACACTTTAGAAAAAAGCTTTTAAAAAGCTTTTAAAAAGCTTTTCTTAAAAAGCTTTTACACTTTAGAAACCATGAAAACCATAACCATTAAGCAGTATTTGTTGTAACTTGCAAGATCTTTGGTACAGGAACACTAGCCCTGTGTAATCCTTTGGGTTTCTGTCTTCTCTACTGAGGTCTCCATGGAGAAAAAACCAAAACCAACCAACCAAACCAGGAAAAAATTGCAGCTCATGGAAACAGCCACGTTTAACTGTTTTTTTTTCAATGCAAAAAGAAAAAAAAAAAGTTGTTTGCAAGGTGTAATAAACACATTCTTTTGATGCACTGGCTTAGAGTTTATTTGAGCTTTATGTCATTATAGTAGAAATCCTGAGCAGCCCTGACTCTACAACAGGAAACTTCTCATTACTAGCAGGAACACAGAAATACAGCAGGTAATTTCTCTCAGGCCTTGAGAGAAAGATAAGTGGCTTGCAGGGTACGGGAGAGAGAGGGAAGTCCAATTTTCCTGTTTTTCTCTCCTCCCTGTTCATGTGAAGCAAATAATAGGGCAAAATTCTTCAGCTGTAATTCTGGGTGGGTGAGTGTGCTCTGCTATACAGAGGGCAGCTGTAGCTATGGGACCAAAATGGGCTTTTGAAACTTAGAGCCCCTCCAAAAGAAAAAGGAAAATCTGAGAGCTCTACATACTTGTATTTTGGATGCAAGATGTAGAAATAATTTGCAGTTTCACACTTGAGAATTCCATCCTTTTCAGACCACAAGGCAATGAGAACGGTGGCTGTATTTTGTACTTATGCAGTCTCACAAATGTTTGCCGTCCCCACTCCCAGCCTGGGACAGGCAGGACAAGCAGGGAGCCGGGTGCTGCTCTGTGGTGCCTTCTGAGGTTTTAGGGAATTTGGAGCAGCTCTGCAGACATTTTTAGCTGGCCAGATCAGTCCTCTGTGACCTACTTGCCATCATGTGAGAACAGGTTCTTACCTACATGTGGCCTGTGATCTGCACTCCCGTTTGCAGTGCAGCTGCTGCTGAAGGACGGCTGACAGGAATGGTGTAAAGCATTTTCAGTCCTAAGCTTTGCTTTCAGGTTCCGTAACAACTTCCAAGTTATCTTTACCAGCTGTTCTCTGTTTCTTTTCCCTGATCATTTTCTGAAGCAAATAACTAAGTTCAGCTGAATTCCAAATAGGATTTAGTCTTGGGCAGCATTTTGCAGGGGTGGAGGGGGAAGTAGGTAGGGAGTAGTGCCAAATTTTGGGTGTAGGTGCCAAATTAGTGGGCACCCAGCTGTGCTCAATTCTGCTCTGCCTGGCTCAGGCCAGTGAGCCAGTGTTGCAGGAGGGCACAGGGAGGTTCTGTAATGAAGTTGTGAGGAGATAAAAGAAGCAACACTTCAGAGAGTTTATTTCTGCTGAATATCACATCAGAGTCCTGGTGACTGATTTTTGCTCTTTTGGTTTGTTTTAATGATGCCATTCATTCCTATTAATTAACTTTGCTTCACAAAACTTCATTATTTTATTATTTTTAGCTGCTCTTTCACTAAGGCCCTTTTTTGGCAGCAGTCTCCTGGTTCGGCAGCCGTGGGTGTGCATTTGTGCTCTTCTATTTCTGTACATGTTCAGTTCTAAAGGCTGGGAAGGTTTTTGCCCTGTCCTGGTTGGAAGTCTTAGGTGGCAAATGCTTTTTTGGCAAATTCAAAAAATTTCAGTCTAGCTCTAAATCTACTTTTATGTTTATGTCCTTTCAAATTAGTTCTATATTTAAGCACTAATTTAGCATCCCATTAAAAATGTAGATATTTGACTTCATCTGTGCAGGGGGTTTGAGCAGAGCATGCTCATCCTCACCATGGCTTCTACCCAACTGCTCCAAAAGTTCATTTTGGCTCCACACTTCAGGTTGAGATTGCTGGTTGTGAGTGTGTGGAACCAGCAGTTTATAACTCAGAGGCTTTTGAATCTTCCCAGCATGGAGAGCTCCAGCCTGGCTCTGGCTTCCTGATCAAGTAATGCTTGTCTTGAGCTATGATTCCTTATTTAAGGCCATCAAAGTTAATGCTGTGGCCACATTTTTCAGAGTTCTGTTTTCTGAAGTCCTCTTGACCCACCTTAGTATTTGGTTTCAGCCAAATAGGGGGAAAATGGTAAAGAAGTCACCAGAGACTTCTGTTCTGGATTCTGCTGTGCTGTTCAACTCCCAGCTCCAGCCTGGTGAAGTCTGCTTGAAGTTGATATTTTTTTCAATGACTTCAGTCAACTATTCCAAGAGATTTTTACTTTCTTTCATCTGAGTGGAACTGGCTTTATCATCTCTTTAAATAGTTTTGTACCTCTTTGTTAGAATGGAGGACGGTTAATGCTGCTTTGGGTCTGAGGTATGGCTTGCCTCTAATAGCATGCTTTAAAAGGACAGAACACAACACAAATCCACTCCCTAAGCCTCTTTTCCTGTCTCCTTTCCACACACAAAACAAAAACAAAAACCAAGTAAACAAAACTAAAAAAAAACAACAAATAAACAAACAAACAAAAAAACCACACCAAAAACAAAAACCAGCCAAAAATCAACCCAAAGAAATAGTTCCAGCTTGAATTGAGTGTTCTGTGGGTCCTCATTAACCTTTTGCCTATACACTTCTGGGTGTGTGTGGTTAGAGACACTTAAATGAGGGGAGAAGAGCTCTGCTCTGACAGCCACCTGCTTTGGAACAAATCTAGTTATTACTTCTACATTTTTAGCTGTAGTTGTCTACAGTATTTTTGCTTCAGAATATATATATGTTTCCAATCTCATGCTTATTGCAATCTTGTATTTGTAAACAACTGATTATTTCCTACCTGGTTGAAAATCATCCCAGGCAGTACTACAGATGCAATTTTTTTTTTTATTGCAAGACAGTGCGCATCTGTAAACTTATTTCCAGTGAATATTTGTACGCAGAGTTTAATGTTTTCTTTTTGCAGCGAATGTGCCAGGAATGACTGTAGTTAAAAATTATACACCTGGCATTGCTGTGATTAGATTGCTTCCCAGTTTTTGAAGGAGTTTTTGCTGTTTGCTGACTCATTGCCCTGGTACAGTAGTTTGTGTCTGGAAATTTAGACTGTGCTTTCTTTGTGAAGGCCTTATCAGTGTTATATTGACTGCTTAGAGTACAGACTGGTTAAATTCCCATTGGTTAAACAGGTAGGTCCAAAGATCTTGTACGTAGAATTGTACATAATAAATGTTTAAATGAGTCACCTGAAAATTGCTATAGCCAGTTTGAAGTAAGTGATTCAAAATTGTATTATTTTTGATTCAGGGTTTGGTTTTTTTTTTTTTTTTTTTAATTCAGACAAGTGAGGGTAACGAGTGATCTGAAGAGCAGAGAGCTGTCTGCAGTGTGCTTTCTTCTTGTTCTGTGTGAGTGTTAGGCAATAAAGAAAGCAAGAGAATGTTCTCTCCATCCTTCCTGTCCTCCTCCTTTCAGGAGCTGCATCATTTGACTGAAATGGGCCATGTGTCTCCTGAAGGTGAATAATCGCCTGGTTATAGCTATTATGGAGGAGGTGTTGGGGCAGCTGAGAAGTTTTGGATGAGTTGAAGGGTGTGGAGTTAGCGCAGTGCGAAGCAAACGTTGCATGTGGCTGCTCAGCCCACTGGTAATGCCTTTAGAAGATTGGGTTTGTGACAGTGGGTGAGGGATGGCAGAGCTTGGCTTTGTGTAAAACCTCCACATGGAAAGAGCTGATTTCTGCCTCATTTTTGATGTGCTAATGATAGCAGTGCTTTTGCTCCGTTCTTCTGTCAGCTGAGTCTGGAAATCAAGGTTACCTGGGTCGATGGTGTTTTCTGCGGCTTCTGGAGAAATGTTCTCCTTCCTACTGGCTGTGCCTCAGGGTCTGCTCAGGTCTTCAAAGCTTGAGGGCTTGGCTTGATTTGCTGCATGGAAAACGGGTCAGGAAAACATCTGATGATACTGAGCTGTGCTTGTTGCACTGCTGAATAGGAAGAATAACATTTATAATTGGACCTCCTCTCCTGTGGAGGATGTCTGAGCACTACAGTTCCCGTGAAGGAGCAAAAATTTTCTTTGCTCAACCGCAGTTGTTTCTTCTTCTGTGTGTCATTTTTTGCATAGATAAACGTGAGGAGAAAATAAAAGGATCCAAAGTAACAATTCTTGCAGCACTGATTTATAAGTGGGAAAGGAAGGGATGGAAATCCCACGTGTCACAAGCATCCAAATGCTCTTTGTTTCCAGGAGTTACTCCTGCAAATATATCTAGTTTGCCTTGTGGTTTTAGACAAACTTCAGATTCCTCACACTTTAGATTTCAAGAACCTGAGTGCTGTATTTTCATCGTCACTTGGATTCAGTACATGACCCAGCTGATCCTAATTCCTTCCCTTTGCTCTCCCACTAGCTTGAAACTGTAGGTTTGAATGGTGATTTTTCTGAATATTGACAAATTCTCTAAGTGTTTTGGGGCAGAGAAGCAATAGATTTTATGACTCCTGAGTTTAGCAAAGCTTTACTGGCTTAGAGGCTTTGGAAAAATCGTTAAGAATTAGGATTTGATCTGCACTTCCATTTGCAGGGTCACAGCTATGGTAAAAAACTGTCAAAGAAGGTTCAATGCGTGCAAAGCTTGGAGCATCCAGCAGTTATTTATTGTTTTCTGGTTGTTTCTCTCTTGCACTGTTGCTTTTTCATGTGTCATAATGTGATCTCAAGTTGTGCTGGGGAGGTTTAGGAAAAGTTGCCTTGTGGAAAGGGTTGTCAGGCCCTGGCACAGCGTCCCAGGGCAGTGGTGGAGTCACCATCCCTGGGGGGATTTAAGAGGTGTGTA
This sequence comes from Mystacornis crossleyi, assembly GCA_013400655.1. Lineage (NCBI taxonomy): Eukaryota > Metazoa > Chordata > Aves > Passeriformes > Timaliidae > Mystacornis > Mystacornis crossleyi. The sequence continues at coordinate 36,086 of VYZQ01026931.1, read as the reverse complement.
GATGTGGCGCTTCGGGGCACGGGTCAGTGTTGGCCGTGGCAGTGCTGGGGAATAATGGTTGGATTCAGTCATCTTGGAGGTCTTTTCCAACCTAAACGGTTCCATGAATTTTAGAGATGGAACATAACTTTGCGCTCCAACATGGCCACTCTTGGATTTGTGGGAATCATTAGAGAAATGGAGAATTTTCCATTTCCATGCTACTTGTGGAATTTCAGCCCAGGAAACAGTGGTCACAGCAATATCTTTGTGATGTAACACAGACTTGTATCTAACTCCTCTGAGGGGAACTGATGCTGTTTAATTCGAAAGACAGTTTAAAGTCACTTGTGTTCCCCTAGAACAATCAAATATTCTCTGAGGAACTCCTGGATTACAAGATCATGTCATTGCTTGAATGCACTAAGCATGAGGATATTCTTTGAGGAGCAAAAGCTGCTTGGATTCCTCTGCTGTGTGAAGGCAGAAGAAACCCTGGCTCTCTTAAGTGCAGCTGAGAGAAGGTGATCTGTGCTCCTCATGGCTCCTGATGGTTTCTCCCTGCCTGTGGTGGCTGGAGGAATGGCTGTGGTTGTTTTCCCACCGCGTTTTCTTTTCCAGATGATGCTCAGAGCTGCAGGTGGTGGTGGCATACGGGAAGCTCCAGTGCAAACTCCAGCAAAGCAAATGAATTTTGCTGCCCTGCTGTTTCCTTCCCTCCCAGTATCCCGTGGTGGTCTGTCTCCAGAGTGCTGCTTGTGAACAGCAGCTGCTGGCTGGAATTTTTATCAGGCTTTTGGTGTTTTAAATTCAAGAATCTTCAGTTATTTGAGATCTGTTTGTCAGGAAAAAAAACCCCACAAAAACAACAAACCAAAGAAACAAACAGAAAACCCAACCCAAGCTCAGGAACACCCGATGCTTAATTCCAGATGGGATGTGGAGAAAAGAGCGTAGGAATTTTAAGCAAACAAATGCCATGTATTTAACAAATATCACAGATCATAAAATGGTTTGGGTTGGAAGGACCTTAAACTTCATCTATTTTCAGGGCAGGGACGCCTTCCACTGTCCCAGGTTGCTCTAAGACCCAACCAACCTGGCCTTGGACTTCCTGGGATGGGGCAGTCACAGCTGCTCTGGGCACCCTGTGCCAGGCCCTTGCTACCTTCACGGGGCAGAATTTCTTCTTAATATCCAATATATGTTTGGAGAAAGTAGTATGAGGCATCTTCAGGACATTCATAATTCCGTTATATTCTGCTGCAGCCCCAGAAGTTTCCACAGTCAGTCCTTGAATGCACAGCAGGAAGGGCTTTGTGGGGCAACCGTGTTCAGAGTGGCAGCTCTGTTTTTAAGCTACTCAGTAGAGTTAATGTTGCATTTTTGTGGGCAGGTGTACAAGCAAAAGCTTCCACTGTGTTCAAGTTTTGCACCTAAACGAGCTCTGCCATTCAAACTGTGTTTGTGGAACAGGTTATTGCCGTTCCACTGTGTGCCAGCATCCTGAAAGGGATAAAAACACCAGGAGATTGTGTAACGCTGGCAGAACGGGATGAAATTGAGTTTGGCGCTTCTGGGTTCTCTTTCATGAAGCTGGCGACTGTCTGATATCTTACTTGGAATGCTGGAGAGCTCTTCATACTTAACAATCTTTTTTAAAGCAATTTACCAAGGTTTAAAGTGACATTTTTGCTTGTGAAACTGGGTTAAAGCCAGGGACTTGCAGGGGCTCTTGTGCAATGCCAGGGCAGGTTCAAGTCCCAACATCTCATCAATGACAGTAATTGGAACCAGGGGGCATTTTCTTACACAGTCATGAAAAAATTGCTGTTGTTGGGTTTATTTTGTTTTGGTTCAACCCCTCCCCCAGGTTTTTGTCATTTCTCAGGAAGATCAAGGGTTTTGCTCTTGGTAGAAGGAGGGAAAGGATGTACCCAAGAAAAAGCAGCATGTTGGGTTTCGGGTCTGTGAACAGCCCTCATGAACACTTGAATGGATCAGCAGTGTTGGTGGAAAGGGTGATAAAGCTTGTAAGAGCTCTGGGATGCTTTGATAAGAATAAGTTGGAAGGGAGGGAGAGGGGAAGCTCAAGCTGTAATATTTTGCTTTTTAAGTACCAGCTGTCCTTTCTGCAGCCCTAGAAGATTTATCAAATTAACTCCCCTCTCTCTCTCTGCTTGGTTTTAATATGTCCACTTGTACCACCGAAAAAATGTAATTAAACCCTTGCTTTCACTCAGGTATCTGTACAGTGAGAACATTCGCTCATTTACAGCAGTGGCAAGGTCATGAGATGCACACTTATTTCAATCTAATTTTTGTGATTCTATAGTTGACTTCTTAACTGAAATTTTCAGCTCCATTAATTAAATTTAAGCAGTTATTTATTTTTTTCCCCCTAGGATTATCAGTTGAAAGGGAAAGTGAGTGGGCACAAACATTGCTTTGTGTTCCTACATCTTGATTTGAACTCTGTGCTGCTACCACCAGAAGAAAACATGAAAGAGTCTGAAAGATGAAACTCAGAGCTGCTGCTGACAAAGGAGGGGAGGTCATATGGCTCGTGGTCAGTTTAGTACAGATGGAACAGAAAGCAGAGACAATACAGTTGTGTCAGAGGAAGACAGTCTTTTCAAGCAGTATCAATTCAACTCAGTTTTAAAAGTAATACTGAAGCCGTTCTTCAGAAAATCCATTATCAGAGGCCACTGCTGAAGCTAAACCACATTTTCCTGAGCAGTTGTCAAATGAGGTCTTCAAACTCGTCTCTCCATGTGTATGTCCTGCTCCTACTTTTATTTACTTGCCTGGCTAACTCTTCCTGGTGTGTAATGCTAGGGAGGTCTGCAAAGAAGCCCAAACTGAAAGTCTCTCAGTATTTAAGTTTCTCACAGCGAAGCGGAAAGCACTTAGTAAAAGCAATGCAGCATTATCCTTAATTCCAGAAAATTCTATTAGCAGGTCTATAAAGTAACACTTGAAGAGTTTTTCACATAATCTAAACTGATGGTAAGTACTGACCAATAAAACGTCGTCTTTTCCAGAAATACTGCTTTTTCTGGAAAAGAAATAGTATTATTCTTCTATTTAGCTTTCTTTTCGAAGGTAGAATTTGAAAAAGAAATGCTTGACCTGTTAATTGATAGATCTTATCCATTATTTTAACATAGTCACAGCAGGATGAATTTGAATTGTTTGTTGATGTGTCTGTCCTATGACTCCACATTGTAAGAGTGTTTCCAACACTCTCTGCCTTTCAGGGAATTTTAAACCCAAATGGTACGTGAAGGCTTTATAGTCACAGACGCTGCTTGCTCGCTCGTGAATGTGAACATGACAGCAGCGTGTGCCTGGGAATTACAGCCTGGGCTCAGGAGTGAGCTGCTGATGTTCTCCCTGTGCTCAGCATGAGCAGGGCTGGTTCTCCAGGCCAGGGTTTGTGTGCATGGAGCCAGAGGAGCTGTCGGGATCCACCCAGGGCAGGTTGGGCTGTGGGTGGGAGCCCAGAGGGGCCATGCATTGCTGGTACTTTGCACAGTGAAGGGCACAGGGACCTGTGGCACCACCAGGGGAGTGCCACTCAGGTCCTCAGGCCACCAAGTTGATTACAGGGCTGGAACATCTCTTATATAGAAAGGCCAAGAGATGGAGGTTTGTTCAGCCTGAACAAGAAAAGCCTCCATAGAGGCCTTAGAGCCCCTTCCAGTGCCTAAAGGGGCTCCAGGAGAGCTGAAGAGGGGCTTTGGACAAGGACTGGTAGTGACAGGACAAGGAGAATGACTGCAAACTGAAAACAGAATAGTTTTAGATTAGGTATTAGAAGGAAATCCTTCCGTGTGAGGGTGGGGAGGCCCTGGCACAGGGTACCCAGAGAAGCTCTGGCTGCCCCATCCCTGGGAGTGTCCAAGGCCAGATTGGATGGGGCTTGGAGCAACCTGGGCTAGTGGAAGGTGTCCCTGCCCAGGGCAGGGGTGGAATGAGACGATCTTAACGGTCCCTTCCCACTCAAACCATTCCATGAGTCTGTGATTAACTGCCAGGAAGTGTTGGAGTCTGCTAAAATGCTCACAGGTGCAAATCCGTGCTCTCTCTTTTGGTGCAAACAAGCCTGTCTGAAATAAAAGTAAATGAATGATACAGGATCGGAGCATTTGATTTATTTGAATGCAGTGTTTCATACCTCAGGGAGGAAAAAAAGAAACAGTAATTCTCTCCTTAAAAAGTAGTGTTTTGATTGAAAATGAGGATTGACCTTTATGTTAAAGATCTGAGGTCTCAGAAGTTAGTGATTCTTTACTCTGTAGTTTTCCAGGAGTTGCAGCACAAGACTAAACTATCATTCCTGTAACCTGTCTCTCTTTATAGGTGTTAAGGTGAAGTTGATGGTGATTCAAACTTTCAGCTCAGTTTTTGTTAAGGCTTTTGGATCTTTCAGGCAGAGCCAGTGTGATACTTGCAATGTGACTGTTTTGAGGAGTAATGAAAACACCTGATAACCTGAATTAGGTGAAGACTCTGTGGTCTCTGTGGGGGCAGGAGATGGACAAGTCTTCAGACTTGAAGTTCCTCTTTATTTTTCCTATCTGTAGTTGTCACTGTCTGTAGTCTGCCTCCCAGTGCCATGAAAGAGTCAAGTCAGAAGGAATCAGAGCAAACAGTTGGAGCCTTGAATTTAAGAGCCTGTGACACCTTCCTGAATGAGACTGGCTTGCTGGTGAGCAGGCAAGTCAGAATTGGGTGGACTGATGGCAACTGCCTCTTTACTTGCCTAGGAAGTGTAGTGGGTGCCAACTTGGCGGGTTCTCAAATGGGGAATTAAGGTGCCAGCCAGGGCCTTGGCAGTTAAAAGCAGGGTGTGGACTGCCCCTCTGAATGTACCCTACCAGCCCGAGTACTGCATACTGGGATGGGATGGAACGGCAGGAAAGAGGTGCTCTGGCATTTGTGCACAATATCTGATTCCCAGACATCTCTTCCCTTATGTCACCAGCACAGGGATGTAATCTAAAAGGAAAAGCAAAGTTGTGTTCAAATGATTTGGGCAGAGTTATTGGCAAGTGCAGCTTCTAAATCATGTTTTAGGAAACAAGTTATAGCAAAAGTAAGATAGTTTATAATCCTTCAACTTTCCCCTCCAAAGTGCCCCCTTTCCCAAGGATTGCTGGTAGTGGCCTTCGCTCAGCCACAGGAAAGCAAAGTTTCAGCAGGTAAATCGGTATTTGCAACAAATCTCTGCCTGGTATTTGGGCTCCTTGCATTAATCCTAAACTCTTGTTCTCCCAGAGCCCTGCCAGCATCTCATCTGTCCAGGGAATCCATTACTGAGTCTCACTGTGGACTTTATAGTGTAGAGTGTAATAGAGATTCCAAAGAAGTGAAGGGCTTAACTCAGTAACCTGCATTTGATCACATTCTGGCCATCATTCAGGTCTCTGGGGTGCGATGATAATACAGGTAATGAAAAGTTGCATATTCAGCTGGGTATATAGTTTTCATCTCTGGCATAAGGAAAAAGGATGAATATCTATTCCAGGGGACATTTTTAGAAAAGGCCTGTGATTGATATCTTAGCCAGCAAGATTTAAAACTCTTAGAAAACACTTAATAATTGCCCCAAAATGCTGGTACTGAGTGGCAGCAATTTTAATAATTTAGAAATTAAAATAAGAATATTATAATTTAATGACGTCTCTTTATATGCCTGTGGTGTGTAGGGTTTCAAGCAGATCATGGGTTTTTAAAAGTCATATAGAAACGGAATGTCATTTAAAAACTTAATAATAAGAAAAATATGTAAAAAATGGGTCGTTCAGTAAACTGCTTCATTTATTTTCTAGAGACCTTTTCCTGATGTTGAGTGTATAGAATATCTTAAGATTACATGAAGTTTACAAAGCTCATTAGGAACCAGTAAAGGCTTTTTAGGCTGTTGTAGTTCACAGGTTAATGGATAGAATCATGTGACCTTTGTAAGAGTCTAGAAATTTGCTGAGCTAACTGAAAAATCATACAATATATTAAGTCAACTAAATTCCCTGGTAGACAGGGAATTTATCTGTCCGGATGAGCTGTGGCTGCCTCGTCCCTGGAATTGTCCAAGGCCAGGTTGAACGGGCCTTGGAGCAACCTGGGATAGTGGAAGGCAGGAGGTGGGACTGGATAGGTTTTAAGGTCCTTTCCAACCCAAACTCTTCTGTGTTTCCAGGATTTTCACGTATTCAAATCTTTTTGAGAATGAGTAATGGTAGTACAAAAAGATGTGGGGTTGATGTTCGTTGGTTGGGGTTTTTTTTCCTTTGAGCATTCTCTCAGGAAATTTTAAGTTTGTTGCTGTGGGTGACATCTCTTCCACTCAAAATATAAATGCACTGGGCACCAGTAGAAGGAAACAGTCATTGTACATAATTCATACTCCTCATTGCCACATCCTTGCTCAATTAGTAATAAGTTTATGATAGTCTGGTCCACTGGGATTTGGAAAATCACCTCAAAAAGGATTTGAGTTATGTTTTTGTGTTTTGACTGTTTTTTAAATCATATCCCAAAGATTGTATAGCATCACCTCATTGTTCTGTAAAACAAGGGACAGACCTCAGGCTTTCACCCAGTTTCCAGGGCTTGTGCCCTGACCAAGCACTCTCATGCTGCTGTCCTCAGTGAGTTACCTGTTGCCTGCATGTTTGTACACAGATTTTTTCACATCCTGAAGGAAAATAACAGTTGGTACCAGCTGTAATGCAGATCAACTCCCTGAAATTTACAGTTAGCAGAGAGAGGACAGGATCTTTCACTAGGTCTGTATATGAATATACTTATTACATGCATATAAAAACTGAACTTGTAAAGCCAGGGTAAGAACCAGCATTTCTGCTCAGAGGGTGCATCAGCAGTATTTTGGAATTCTCCCAAAATTTGCTGAGGCAAATATCTAAGCTTAGAGTAACTAGTAAATGTACTTATGAGTTACTGATTCTAGGTTATTGATGCTTCGTGTCAAAAAAGTAGCTGCAAGTTTGAGGAAGTCAAGAGGGGCTTGTTAAATGATGGGTTTTTGAGCAACTCTGCTTGTTCTTATGTTTCTCATTGTCACCTTCTCACCTGTGAAACACTGTCAGTCTGCCAGGACTGAAAATTGGGTTCTATTTTTAATTGCCCAGTTTAATTAGTACCAGCATGTTAGTGCACTGCCTTTATTGTGACATTAGATCACATAATGACACTTTCAGTATGATAAAGTGTGGAACTGAATTGCGGAAAATTGATCCAACAGGGTATAAATTTTTTCTTTCACTACTGAATTTTTTAATGTTGGTTGCTGAAGTTAGAGAGGTTTAATATAAAGTGTAGGTTTTTGGAAATACTTATGTAGATCCTGAAAGACAGGCTTTACAAGGGAATTGGTACACAGACACACTGCTTACCTGGATGACACTGAAAAATTGTGTGCTTGAAATGCAGTGCCCAGGGACGGGCAGTCTGGTCCAGTGGAAGGTGTCCCTGCCCACAGCAGGCTGTTGGAACTGGATGATCTTTAGGGCCCCTTCCAACCCAAACCATTCCAGGATTCTATGGCTGCTTTGGAAAACCTAATGTAGTAAATTTAACTCAAATTTAATAACATTGCTATAGACAAATGAGTTAAATGTGTGAGTCTAGGACTACCCTGAGCATTAGATGCGTTTTTCATACATTTCTACTGGACCAGACTTAGGTCAGGTCCAGTAGGAATGTATAAAAAGGAATATATGTTAGGAGGAATTCCAACTGTGTATGTTAGGAGGAATCCTAACTGAAGTTAAAGGATAATTCTTGAAATCTAAGTTTCTCACCGCTGCTCTGAACGTAAAAACAAGGAATGTGCTGTTATAGGTAGTTCCTCACACACAGCTGGAGGAGAATAAAATGATCAGACAGGAGGAAATAGGATTTTGAAATGTGATGAAATAAAAAAAATGGGATGTAATTTAGCATCACAGAATGCAAGGTCATGCATCTCAGGACTGATTAGTTTTTTTGGTTTACGATTTGCGATCAGTTGGAAGTGACAAGAGGCTGTTGGAGCATTAATACCAGGAGACTGAGATGAGTCTGAGATGTGCTTCTGAAAAGAGAACGTCATTCTCTAAGGCGCAATGGCAAAATAGGAATATGTTATACAGATCAGAAATTGTTTTATCTGGAGTATTCTGGAATGTGATTCCATCTGGACAGCACAGGTACTCCTCCAGAGGAAAGATGAATTCAGCACATCACAGGTGTAAAGAAGGGCTGTAAGTAGATTTGGCACAATTGAGAATTTTTGCCATGGGCATACTGGAGTGTGTAGCTTCCTTAGTCCAGCAAAACAGAGCCTGGGAGGTGCAGGGAAGGAAAGCATGCAGTTCTCCAGCCACTCCAGCTTGGAAAAAGAATGAACTGGCCAGGCCTTCAGTGTCTGTGAAGATCCAGCAATGTCATCACAGGACTTCTAGTTCCCAAAGAATAAATAACAGACATGCAGGAACAGGAGGCAGTGGTTGGTAGCTGCCTTAGCACCACCCTCAGCCTGGGTGGTTTGGATGAGATCTCTTCAGTGTGGGAACCTCCCTCCAGAACAATCAAACTTCTGCTACAGTGAACTATGGTTTCACAAACTGCTGGTGCACAAAATTGGTGTCCAAACTCTTTCAGAATGAAATTATTTTCTTTTCCTAAATAGCAATAAACACTGTTTCACTTCTGTCCTCACCAGGGTGTCTTCCAGCCGTCCCAAGAAAGCTCTGGTGACACTGGCAAGAAAATACCATTCCACGTCATTGGTAATTTTTCTCTTGAGTTCACCTCGTTGTTGCCTTCATCCAATGCGGGTCAAAAAAATAAAATCAGATCATTTAACTGAGGATCTGCTAATAACTGTTGTAATTTTGACTCGAGGCACCCAGCCCGTGCTGTCACCATGAGTTCAGTGTTCCCAGGGGCTGCTGTCAGCACTGAGGAAAGAGGTCACTTTTCAATAGCTCATGTTTTCATTTCCTTGTTTTCAGCTAGGTGTGCCATCAAATTCCATGTTTGTGGTAATTGCTCCATGACAGAAGCATTGTGGCAATTAGCTCTGGATAGGTGAGAAATCTCACAGTGCAGCTGGCTCTGAGCTCTGATGGTTGTGTGAGGAGCAGGGTCACGAGTGTAACTGTTTGAAAAGTTGGTGCTGTGATTGGGATTCAGACCAAGTGTGTCTGGAAAGTCACTGTTCACACTTGTCCTGCAGCTGGATGCAGATGCCCTGTGGTTGTATCCTCTCTACCTCTGAGGAAAGAGAACATTAAACCAAAATCTGGCTTACACAACTCTGGTACAATCTTTATATCTGAAACCAAGTCCACTCACTTGGATTCTCTTTAGTCTCTGTGCTAATAAAATTAGAGCTGCTGGTTAAATGGTGCCTTTTTTTTTTTTTAACTCCATATTAATTGTTGTCTCTGTTCTGGGAAATTCTATTAGTTTTCGCCACAGATGAGTGTTTTCAGATAAACAACATCTTTATTCCAGCTGGGACTTTATCATCAAGTTTATCTTAATTATCTAATCTTAAAATAGTCTTAAACTGTTAGAAATGCTGCCGTATAGGCAAGTATCACAATTATTTCCTCCCTGTGAGACAGTGTTTTAGAATTTAAAAAAGCCCCAAACAAACCAAAGCTGATATTGATAGTCTGGTGAGAAGCCTGTCTTGTATAAAGTGCAGAATGTGATGGAAAGCAGTTGTGCCTCCTGGGTGCAGCCTGCCAGGCACGGTCATTTCTGTGGAAAACAATGCACTGCAGTCCCCGTCTCATCCCTGGGCTGTTGGTCCAGCACGTGGCAGGTGCTCTCTCTGCAGTGTCACTGTCCCATGCCAGTGCCTGGCATGAGGGCAAAACCACCCCTGTCCCCTCCGTTTCCACCTAACCCCATGAAGGGCACAGCCAGAAGCTCTCAGAGTGTGGCGAAGGTGTAGAAGTTACCCTGGGAGCTTACAAATTCCAGAAGTGCACAGAGACTCTGAGAATATTTGAGTATCAATGGGATTTGTCCATGGAATCAGAGAATATCCTGAGTTGGGAGAGAACCCCAGGGTCATCCAGTCCAGCTCCTGGCCCTGCACACACACCCCAACCACTCCAACCTGGGCATCCCTGCAGCAGTGTCCAAACGCTCCTGGAGCTCTGGCAGCCTCAGGGCCATGCCCATTCCCTTGGTGAGTGTCCCAGGACCTGGAAGGTGGGAAGATGTTCGAGGCTGGGAATGTGTTTTGAGGAAGATTGTGTCAACTTGTTCTGTTCATGAGTTTTCCAAGTAACATCTGGCAGGCGTTTGACCTGATCCAGCTGTTCAGCTGGTTTTAAGCCGACTGTGTGCAGTTCCCTGTTGTCTTTCCCTTTGCCAGTCACAAGTACGTGCTGGTGAGGGGATTGTGAGAGGACTCTGGGGTAAAAAAATGTGGTCTGATGCCATAATTGTTATAATAGGCTAAAAAATTCATAGATAACAAATGGAGTTGCCTGATTAGCTTATTATTGTTTGTATCTTACTTTAGCCTTTCAGGTACAAGTCTTGGCACGCTGAATAAAGATCAACAGAGAGGCCATAGGACAAACACAAAGAAAGTCATAGGATCATGGAATGGTTTGGATTGGAATGAGACTTTAAAGGCCACCTGATTCCATCCCCAGCCATGGGCAGGGACACCTTCCACTAGCCCAGGGTGCTCCAAGCCCCGTCTAGCCTGGCCTTGGGCACTTCCAGGGCTGGGGCAGCCACAGCTTCTCTGGGCACCCTGTGCCAGAGCTTCTGGCCATCTGAGTAGAGAATTTCCTCTTAAATTCTAATCTGAATCTCTCCCTTTTATTTTAAAAATGTGCTTCCAAACATTCCTTCTCTCCATCTCTCGCAGATTTTTGACTGCAATGCCTAATGTGCAGTTAGCTCGAGTATCAGTATAACTGTAGTATGGTTATAATTGGATAAGTATATTTAATACCAATTCAGTTGATCAGAAGCTGAATCTAATTGCTGAATGACTTAATATCATGATCATAATCTTTTGAAGAATCGTATATTTAATAAATAAGATTCTCACGCAGGCATCTTAAAATTTAAATGACTTGTATAAAAATGGACAATGAATTTATTAGAAATTTTATACCTAGTTAAGCTGCAGAGCTGAAATCTTGGGGAGGACACATATTAAAAATCCTTACTTCTGAGTATCTGCACTTTCACCTGGGGCTCTGGGAATGCATTACATTTTAATGGAGTTTCCTGGGCTGTTAAATACTGTATGCAGCTATACTCATAAACACCCTTTCATCTACCAGCATCAAGTGGAAAGGTGCTTTATAGAGCTTGGCGAGGATGTGGATAAAGCAATATCATGCACAAGGTATTTTTCTAATTTCTGGAGATGGCGTCACTCAATTTCAAGTGTAAAGAGAAGTCTTTAAAGCAAAGACAATTATCTTCTTAAACTGCTGCTAAGACCTTATTTCCAGATGTAAATGTCCAGTAAATGAGCTTTTTGTGCATCTGAATTGCACTTATGAACTTCGACTATTTCAGTGTAAGAACAGCAGTAAAATTTGTCTGCAGTACTACCAGAAGTGTGGGGTTTTACACGTGTTTCACACAATCCTCCAAGATTACTGAAGGGAAATAATGAGGTACTGTCAGTGAAACAGCTTTGAAGCCTGTTTCAAATTTAGATTTTTAGAATCTGCCCTTTACTAGGCTACCTCTGCTGCATGTCCCTCCTGACCACAACAACAAGGGCAGGTGAGGTTGGGATAAAAATCTCAGAGTTCCTGGTTCACGTGTCTCAGTGGATCAAGGATTAAAAGATGACTGAAACTCTGGTTTATATGACAGGAAAGGGCTTCCTCTTCCAAGCTGGTCATTCAGTATCCCGAGAAGTAATTGCTTTTAGATTCTTTTGCCTTGTGCCTTTCAAGTCTTAGAAAGAAATGTTTTACGTATTTAATACTCCCTGGCAGAGTTCAGGCTTGATGCTGTTTAAAAGGAATAAGAACTGTGGAGTTCAGAAAATCTGTCTTGAAAAATATTTTCCCTTGGAAATGTGTTATTCTAAGTTTCAGCCTTAACCTGGAGGTTGTCTATTGCAAAGACAGGAGAAAGGCTTTAGATGACGGAATAAGAATATTTTTCTGTGTGTTCATTGCCAAGCTGGTTTTGTGTAACAAGGATAGCACTGCCCAAAATTGTTTCAAAGTGAAGTGCAGAGTGAAAATAAGATGTGGACGTTTTTGTCCATTTTAAAGGAATTCCTCTAAAATCAAGAACCTCAGCAGAAACAGAGCTGTTCACATCCTGTGATCAGCAAATAATTTTCCCCCATTGGTGGATGAAGACTGGAGTGGCTCACGGGGGCTCCTTCAGCAACATGTGGCTGATGGGCCATTTTTGAGGCCACCTGTGACTTTGGAGCCCACCTGTGACTGGCTGCAGGCTGCCAAGGATGTGACAGGGTGACACAGGGGGATGAGAGAGGCTGTGATGTTCCCTTAAAATCTGAGCTGTCTGTAGAGATAACTGCACTTGTGCTGAAGTTACTCTGGATTTTCTCTTCGTTTCTGTGCTGTCCCTCATTAATACAGAGTTTGGAGTGCTGCAGCTCTGCTAAATGCACATTCTGGGTCAGGGACTGTAAGAGGAAGATTCATGACTGTAATTAGAGAGGTACTTTGCACATATGCTTCTGTAGTAGTAGGAAATTTGGTTAAACAGAAGAGGAGCTCTATATATTTTCAAGAACTCACAAGTGCCGTTAGGCAGAGACCTATTTATCCCTGGCACGTATTTACTCTGTGTTTTGCTCTTTGGGCAATGAATTTGCACAGAGGAGTCTGGAGGATAAAAGCAAGCAAATCTTCCCCTTGTTCCTGTGTTTCCAGTGTGCTGCACAGGACAGAGGGGCTTCCAGGGCTCGGTGTTTGCCCCACTGCCCCAGGATGCTGAACAGCCTGGGTATTGCAGTGCGAGTGGTACATCAAGGGAGAATGTGTGTATAAAAATGCAGAGACAGAATAAATAAGCTGAAAAAGCAGTTAAAAGTCAGGTAACAAACAACTAAAATTCAAATCTGTAGCTGACCATCAGTGCCTCAACCATCAGTCAACTGATCGAGCCCTACAAGAGCCCTTGCAGAGTCCAGGATTTGCCCTCCTGTTCCCAGTCTGACTCCAGGGCACCTGGAATCAAAGCAGCTGGAGAGCCACTGTCACTTCTGGGGCTCACTTGCTCCTGACACATGGAGTGAAGATCATGGTTTAACTGAAAACAATTTAAAATGTCTTTAAATATCCTTGACATTACACTTTAAATGTAATTTGAAACAGTAACTCTCAGCAACAAGTGAAAGGGCATTTGTAAGAGAGAACCTTGATTCTGAGATATGTATGAAGTTGTAGCTATAGGAATTGTTAGAACTCAATAAAAGTTATTTATACAGCCATTCTCTGGGAGTAGCTTCCAATAACAAAGTTAGCATGATATACCAGTTGCAACACTCATTGCAAGTTATTACCATTGTATTATTACCCAATTAGATTTTATTTGCTGATACTCAATAACAGATGATAGCTATCCTTTTACCTAAATCTGATATTTAACCAGTGTGGAGCTGAGCTAATACTTGTCAAGCATGATAGCTCAAATATCAAGGAGTTTTTGGAGTCCTGCACAGTGCTGGATCTTTAACTGCACATATTTAGAAGCAATTAAAACAAAATATTGGTATTGTTCACCAAGAATCAACCCACCTCATTAGCGTTTTCTTCAGGAAAACATTTAAATTATTGGTAATTCTTTTTGGAATCCCTTAGAATGCAGATGGGATGTGTGTGTGCACACGGACATTTTTGTCCTCATGCAGACTGTGGGAAGTGTTCTGTGAGTGCAAAAGTAAGATGCATTTTGGGAGCTCAGCACTGAGTTAATTTGCTTCCCTTGGCGTCATTTGGGAACACCGTTCAGTTAATGGAATGATTATAAAAATGCCAGTCCAATGCAACTTAAATTCTTCTCTGAAAATATGTCTGTTTTAGTTATATTTGATTGCAACCAGATTGTGTTTAATTTAATTCTGTGTTTGGTGGTGTGGCAAGAAACCAGAATTCCTACCCTCATTTAAGTTAATCCTTGTGTTTTATGACCATGAACTTCCAAGAAAATATCTTAGCTGCAAGGAGATCTTCCTCCAAAACAGGAGCCTGAACAGCAGAACAGGGAAAGGGGAAAGATTGGAAGATTAGTAGTTGCTGTTGGAATTCCTGAAATGGTGTCTGTTGAGACAATATTTTATTCATCACCAAAGATAATGTGAGTCAGTCAACGGCTGCTTCTTGCTTGAAGCTCAAACACATTAATTTGAAGTTTGTATAAAAGCTTATTGAGAAAGAGAGGCTTGCTAATGGAATATAAAATAAGTGAGAAACAGCTACTTCCAGACAGGTTTTTCTGCCTTGGTTGATGGTTAGAGTAAAACAAGGATGTAATTTAAGTAAGTGTGCAGCTTGAACAGGTATCCATGTGACACCATAAAATGCTGAAATGAAGCAAGTCAGTGGAGAGCTCTGATGGACCAAGGCTCCTGTGCAGCACCTGAAGTAGAATTCAGTGAAAATGCACTATAAATACAATGTTAGACAAGCCTGTTAAGATCCACTGAATAATTAGCCTCAAGAATTTTCAGGTGCTGGAAGGAAAGAAAAGCAATGTTCTGGTTTTTTTTAAGAAACGATGAACACCCACAAATAGTTTTTACTATTTTTTACTAGTTTTTTTTACTAGTTNGCGAGACCCCCCCTGACCGTCCCCTTTGGAAGGGTTTTTTTTTTTTTTTTTTTTTTTTTTTACTAGTTTTAAGCACATCTTCAGCAATCATGGCTAATAATTTCCAGTGGATTTTTGGAACACAAAAGAGGATTATTTTAGGAGAAAAAAAATTGTCCTGTGACTTAAGAAATGAATTGAAGCAAAGTAAGGCTTTTTTTTATTCTTAGTCTACAAGTATAGCAGCAAGTGTGTCTACAAATCTGTGTTTTTAAGAAGAAATCTTCATTCTGTCTTACTATGACTAAAGTAGGAGTCTGCTTCAGTGGTGGAAAGCCATTACATTTACAGATTGAAAGATTATTAGTTACAATCTTGAGAAAAATTAGTGGGGAATGTCTGTTTAAGAATCTTTTATGGGTTTGATATCCTGTGTTAATTTTACAAGTTTCATTACCTTGGAGCAGGCAAGTTTGAAAATTCTTAGCATAAATCTTGGTGTGTTGCAGCTGACTGGAACTAACTGATCTTGGAAATTTGGGTTCTTTGAAAAGATGCAGGGTATTAACTGACTTTTTTGTAGCTTGAAAAAAATAATTCCATCAGACTAGAGAGATGTACCTATCTGTAATATTAATTTATGCTTAAAGCAATAAAATGTTAATATTGAGCTATTGAAATAGTGACAGCCCAGCTGTCAGGAGCAAAAATGTATTCTTGGTATTAAATAAAGGACATATATTTTTGCAAGGCAAGTTAGATGAGTCATCCTTGATTTGGACATAGACATTGAAGCAAATGACATTTAGTGTTAGTTTTAGTCCTAGGATACGTCAAAGTGGTTTCACTGATCCGTGGTGGATTATGAGGTAGAGAATTAGTAATGAATGTCTGAGCTGGTCTAGGGCTCAAATGATGAGACGTGGAAGCCAGATTCAGCAGCGAAACCTGTAATGATGAATTTTAGGGAGAACTCAGCTTAAACTGACAAGTTCGGGAAATGGAGCTTAAATACTCGTTCCATGCATATCGGGATCCACAATGCTTACTCTGCTCCATGGGATTAGGAGCAGAACTGATAAACTCTGTCAGGCTCTGGTGCACGTTTGGGACCAACACTTTCTGCAGGGAAGTGGTGGGAGAAGAACTTGCTGTTACTGGGAGGGCACTCGAGGTGTTTGACAAAGCTTCACCCGTCTGTTAATGGTGATGTTGCTCATGGACACCTCACTCCATCCCTTACTCAGGGGAAGCAGTATTTTGATTGTAGCAAGGTTCCTATACGAGGAACATCCAACTGTTGATTTTATCCATGCATGGGGGATGTGTGTGCATGGAAATTGTGTTCAAAGCTGCTTCAAAACATGTGGGAATAGATATGTAACACTGAACCTGCAAAGATAGCAAGGTCATGGGGCATATAATAGGAAAAAGACTTAGAANGGAAAAAGACATAGAAAAGATATATATATATGTGTATATATATATATATATATATATATATAGTTAGTATGAGTGTTTTCCTTAATGGATTGATAGCACTTGAAATCACAATGCCAGTTTTGAATCAAGAAAAGCTTTTCAATCTGCATTCAGGATTTTCAAGGATTACATTGATTTAGGGAAGAAACCTCAAAAAACTATACATATGTCTTTTAATTCTAAAGAAAAATAACTTTCATTGCTGTTTTTTAAAGGAAAGACAAGCTTTCTGTATGCCCCTCCTCTAATCTGGGTTGCCCGGACACGCAAAAAGAATGAAATGTAGTCAAATCTAACAAGAATGCTTCAAACCTTGGCCAGGCAATTGTTACTGGTATCTCAGAGGACTGGCACCTTCCAGAGTGTAGATAAAACTCTCTCTGCTCACATGTAAATTTAGCAAGACTATGTCAAGGGTGAGATGACATGACAAGAAACAGAACTGTCCTGTAGTGGGTGTATCATTCCTTGACCATGAGGACTGACACTCGCAGCAGAAACCAAACCACGTGCAGAGATATATTTGAGGCACTGGAGAAATCACTGATGTTTGTTTCTAAACCCCAAACATCTGGCTGCCTCGAGAGAAGCACTTCTGTGAGCACCAGCGGCTGAGAAGCCTGGGATTTGTGTTTAATGCTTGAGTGACTCACCTGAGTTTGTGCAAGGTCTGAGCTCAGTTCTTTAACAACTGACATCAGAAAAAGAAGTTATGACTACTCGACTTCAGAGTTTATTCCTTATTACACACTGGAGAATCTATTCCCCAGTTTCTCCTGGTGTAGATACTCTGTTAGGTAATGAGGGGTAAAAAATGATCAAAGCTTTCCCTGCAGTTCGAGGAGTCAGAGCATCTTTGTCTCC
>VYZQ01026931.1:1612-15045 GCA_013400655.1 Mystacornis crossleyi | reverse complement strand
CAAAAGGATGTTTGCTAAAAAGTGTTCGTGCTTCCTTAACTTTTGCCTGTTTTGTTGGTTTTAGGGGGTTGTTGTCATAGTTTGGGGTGTTTTTTTTTAGTAAATGAGAGAAGTAACTACTTCTTTTAGGAAGAGCGGTGGAGTGGATCCATGAGACTGATGTTCTCATTGTCTCTATCCCTTTCCCACTTTGGGATTGCTGAAAATGCCTGATCAAATGATATCTGCTGCACTGTTTCCTGTGTGTTTAGAACCGCAGGATAACTGATGAGGCTTCTCACATCAGTGTTTCTTTATCCCTTTTTAGAAATATTGTGTTTTTTATCTGGTGAGTCTGTGAGAGTTTGACATTGGATGACTTTATAAAACATTCAACTAATTGGATTTGTTAAAATAAATAAATCAAACACTAATTGGAATGTGCCCTGCCATTATTTTTGCTTACTGAATTAGATATTATGGCGTGAAGTTCTTTTTATCTTATTTGTGCACTTATTTAAACACCCCCCTGGCGCACACTTCTGCAAATTCAATTATATATTCAAAGGAGCCATTCAATTTATGCAAGGCTGGTTTACATTTAATCCAGGGGCAAGTTTCAGTAACTGATGATAGGTCTGCTCAAGATTAATTAGCATCACTCAGATGAGCAGTGGCATTGTTATAAGCCCGCAGTGTAAAACAAGGGATATTTTATCCTTCCTATGTGAGCCATTATTTGTTTCAATATGACCCTTTTCAGGAAGGGAAAAGCTTTCTTGTTTAGATTTCATTTTGAGAAAAGGTTTCAACACCACCTGTGTTATCCAACGCCATCAAAGCCATCTCCATTCCCTCTTTGGCCCCACTGAGCAACTGCATTTGTTTAATTTTTAGCCAAGCAGGGAAAAGGCTCCAAATATCCCATTTTTTTCCCCCCCAAAATCCTCATTCTTGCTAACAATTTATGAATACCCAGAACCCCATTTTTGATGACTGTGTAAATGTTGTCATTTTCCTCAAGTTACTCTGTGGTATGTGACTGAAATGATAACATGCAAACTTGGTAACTAAATTCATCCAGTGGTGTTTTTTCTGTTCCCTTTAACTTGAGGATTATTTTTTTCAGTGTTATGAATAGCCCTGTTCTATGTCTAAGCAGTCAGATTTCAGCAAGGGATGATTATCCATGGGGATGGATCTAACCTCTTCCTATCTCTATGTTCCATCACGTTTGGGTGTAGCTCATATCTAAGTGTCTGCATGAGTGGGGAGTCTTAGGAAGTCAACACTTAATTCCTATTAAACTTATGCTGACATCAGTGAAAATAATACCTCTGTTCGTTACTATACCTACTTCAGCAAACTCCTAAAATCTTTTAATTTTCTGAACCTGGCTGCCTGTAAGTGAAGCTGCAATGCCATGTCTACCAATTTCTGCAGAATTCAGGGGCCACCACTGATGTCCTTGCTTGGCAGATATGGACACAAGTCACTGTGGCCAAGTGGCTTTACCAGGGATTGGATATAAAGAAGAATTTTTTACTAAGAGGGTGGGGAGGCCCTGGCACAGGGTGCCCAGAGCAGCTGTGGCTGCCCCTGGATCCCTGGCAGTGTCCAAGGCCAGGCTGGACATTGGGGCTTGGAGCAACCTGGGATAGTGGAAGGTGTCCCTGCCCATGGCAGGGGTGGGAACTTGATGGGCTTTTAGATCCCTTCCAACCCAAACCATTCTCTGGCTCTGCGACTGTTAGAGTAACCCCAAAATCTGTGATATTCTGACATATTGTACTACTTTCACTTTCTGAAGTTTCTTTCCTGATCCATAATACAATATGCACTGCAACAGTGTGAAGAGAAGAGCTCTTGGCTTTTTGGCTCACAAGTCACTGTGGCTCTAGCTCCCAGCTGAGCCTTTGTTTCCTTTTTGATTCTGCTCTCAGTTGACACACCAGAGCAAGAAGCCGGTGGGCACTGCCCCCCCTCCTGATACCCAGGATTCACACAGGCAATCTGCTTGTCTGAGCCCTTAAAATCGACTCCAGCTTTTTCTCCGTGTCCTCATTTCCTGCAAATTCACCTCCACATTCCAATTCTGCTGCCTCTAGTAAATTAATCCTTCTGGCTTATTGCCCTGTCACTTTGTGTTTGGAGGTTTCTCCACTAACCTTTTCTTTCTCTGAAATGTAGGTGTCTTGCTGCTACTTTTAAGGCTCTCCATGGTTTATCCTTTCCTTTCCTATTCAGCTGTACTACAAGGTTAGCTTTGACTTTCAGGCAAGGCACTTTAAACCTTCCTCAGGTCTTGTCCTGTATCAGCAGATGCTCCCAATTAATTTCCACAAGTTCTCACTGTGTCCCTTTTTCAGCTCCTCACACTCCACCTTCCTCAGCGAGGATAAAATCACCTGTTTAGCTGATTATGCCGAGCTATTGACAATTACATTCCCAGTTCAATGAGCACTGCTGCCCCATATTTTGATACTATTGCTTGTTTTGCTTCTGGGACTTTGTAGCAGCTCCCGTGCAACTTTCTCTGTGTACAGGACACCTCGTATGGCACTTGGGCTCGAGCAGAGAACATATTTACAATTCCCTCAAAGTAATAGCTCCCCGACAGCCCCATCCCTGTGTGCTGAGCAGAGGGGGGATGGGGATGGTTTGTGTCTGAAGCTGTGCTCCTAAAGTGGATTTATCAAAATGAGCATGCCCTGTGTGGAGGCTGAGAGTAGAGGATTTGATCTGGCCTCTCGCTCCTGCTCGCTGGGATAAAGGTGACTTTCAGCTGCACTGCTCACTCCCACACAGTCCAGAATGCCTGGATCTTCCCTTAGATTTTTTAATGAGCCTGTTCAATATTGTAATTTTGAACTTTTTCACCTTAATTAATTTTTTTTGGAAAAAAGTTAGGGAAACAGTTTAAGTGTAATCCTGCCTGTTTTGACAGCTGGGAAGGCTTCACAAGTGCAATAAATTAAAGGAAAGGATTATTAAAATGTTGTAAAATCACGAAAGCTCAGAAATATTTGCAGAAGCTACTGAAACAGGCAGGTTTTCAGGGGTCATAAAATCTATTAACAGATCTATATTAACAGGTCTATTATTATATTATATGTAATATATAAAACAATTTTTAGGGCAAGCTTGATCTCTTTAAACTTTTCTTTAGCAACAGAGTATTTTGGGGTGTCCAGTACCCCAACCAACAAACCTTTCTAGAATATACTTGACTAGAAATGTTTGGTGAAATTCTGTAGAACCACTTAGAAAACCAGCTGCAGTTGGAGTGCACAGAGAATCATTTAACAGAATAAGGGATTGATAAATATCAATGACATGAAATATGTTTGTAATTTGTGAGGAGTTCCACATGAACTGAGACAGAGTTTGGGCTTTCTAGGGAGATAGAGAATATGGGGGAAAACTAAGGAAGTCCTTAATGTCTCCAGTGTTGGGTAATATTTTATTGCAAAGGAACCGCACGTCAGTGAGGTATCAGCTATTTATTGTGTGAGTGGGGGCAGTGTAGCCTGTGGGAAGGAGCGAGGAGTCAGGAATATCTCTGTCCATACAGCTCTGATTGGTGTCAGGAGCCTTTGGCAGCTTGGCTGGCAGAGCATCCGAGTGTTGCCCTGAGTGCTGTGCAGCCCTGGAATGTTAGATGTGCCCGGCTGCCTTTGGAGCACCGGGATCTGCAGAGAAGAATGATCCTTTCTTCCCTAAGAGAAAACCAAAGCTTTATAGACACACTCTGGGCATGATTCAAGTGTAAAGTCAGGGACCCAGATCCCCTGATGCAATGGATCCAGTGGTGAAATACTTTGGTGGCTGAGTTGGGTGGAGGTGAAGAGGAAGGTGCATGCGGTCCCAAGGGACACCAGTGTAGGACTATCCTAGGGAATAAACAGTCTCAGTTTCTCTGCGTGACCCAAGTTTCAAAGATCTGCCCTGCAATACAAAATTTCGTTCCACAGTTCCTGGATTTCCCTTGAAAGCGTTCAGACAGCTGCCAAGTTATTTATGAGAGTTAACTTCTTCCAAGTATTTCAGGAATTGCAGTGAAGACCTTTTAGTCAGCAGTCTGGAAGGTGTGAATGCCAGTCGGCATCTGCTGCTTCTCATTCTCTTGTTCAGAAACTGCAGGGCCATGCTCGAAAGTATTGTCTTGAAAGACTTTGAGGAAGCTCTGTGTAATTAATAGATGGTTAAATCCAGGTTAAAGACGATTAAAGCTGAAAAGCAAAAAGAAGTGAGGTTTCACTGCAGCAACAGTAATTCTATGCTTTTTTGCTATTCACATTCCTCCTTCTATTTTCCTTTTTTTTTTTTTTTATTTTTGTCAATATCTTGGAGGTTTATGCAAATATTCCTGCATGGGGGTATCCGGTACAATTGTCCTAGAAAATAACAGGTTGAATAAAGGGGACTGATCTAAGAAACAGTAGTGTGGAGGGAAGAAAATAAGGGCTTCCAGTGGATATCAAACATGGAAAGTACAAAGATATTTTTTGGACATCACCTTTGGAGCTGCATGAAAAATAATGTTCAGGAAATTAATTTTATTTATTTTTATTTCCTGCGTGAGCTTGGGTACAAAATATCTTACGTAAATAACCTACTACAAAGAGGGAGAATTAATCCAGAAATGTTTTCATTTTTCTTGGGTTTTAGGTGGTTGTTCATTTGATGAGCACTACAGTAATTGTGGTTATAGCGTCGCCTTGGGAACCAATGGATTTACCTGGGAGCAGATCAATACCTGGGAAAAGCCAACAATGGATCCTGCTGTCCCAACTGGTGAGTAAGGAGCCTCATCAACAGTGATGAGAGGCAATTCTTGGAGAGAATCAGCTGTTGTTCCTATGTATGTGTGTACTGGCTCTGGGAACACACAACAGGGGAGCAGGATTTTATTCAGCGATAAAAAGTTAATTTTGTGTTCAAAATAATCTGACAACAAAACTCAGAGATGTGAGATGGCTTTTTACAATATTTACCATTGGATATCCTTGCAGAATTGTTTTGCGTTTCTTATTCTTATTTTATTTCTCATTTAGCAGAGAGGAAATGTTTTGGATAGAAAACTCTGAGGTTTGGCCAGCTTTTGGCATGTTTCTGGACGAGAGAGTTGTCTGGGGAGGTTCATGTTGAACAGGCCGGAAGAAGTAAAGCTTTGAAATGCGTGGAAATACTGGACATTCCAGTCACCATTTAGCTCTCAACTGATTGCTTTAAATTCCAATTTTGAGAAAGACAAGAAAGTTCCTAGAGAATTAGTTGTGGTAGCTAAATGCTTGATTAGGCTGGGACTTGATACAGGAGAATTTTCATATTTTAAAAAAAAAACCAAACCCCCCCAAACCAAAACAACAACAAAAAAAACCCCCACCAAAACATTTCCAGCAGAGAGAATTACCAGAGTTTCTAATTTATTAATAAGTACTGAGTATAGTGTAGACTTCCATGTGATTGTTGGAATATTCTTAGAAGAACTCAGAGTGGTGATAATTTCCAAGTTTTGTTTTTCCTTGGAAGTAACCACTATGCTTTATATGGGAATGAATTCCCTAGCCTTAAAGTGCTGTGGAATATTTTGCTCACACTGAAAAAGAACTTGATTTAAGAAAACCCTTTAAAGTTCACTAAAAATCCTCCTGTGTCTATGTTGGTTGCCACCTAAAATAGCAATACAAGTCTCTTTCAGGCACACAGTGGCAAGCAGATCTCACCAGCCAGTTAAGACTTTGATTGCACTCCTAAAAAAAAGAAATGTTTGTTCTGGTTAGTGCATTGCACTGTGAGAGCATGAGCTACGTGGAAGAAGTGGAATGTTATATTCAAGACATATTCTTGTGCCTGTAATTACTGGGATAAGAGACTTGTAATTGCTGGCTGCCTGGCAAGGACACGATGTGGAGCTGAGACAGCAATAGTTCCCTGCCACAGACAGCCAGCCCAGAATTCAGCCCTGGGTGCTTGTCAGTAAAAGGCCAGCACAGGAGACACCAGCCTGGCTGGGCTTCCTCCGGCACTGAAAGCTGTTTGAGTTCTGTGGGTTTGAAATCATTTCATCATTGGAAATTGTTCAGAACAGGAACCTTCCAAGTGTGTCACACCTGGTACTACTCGCTTTGTCTGTGGCATCCCCAAAGGAGTTAATTGTGGAAGTTGCAGATTTTTGGTCCTGTCTGTAAAAGTGGATTTCGTGATTTTGGGTGGTGTTGTGTTTTAAATGATGGCAATTTTGTCTCTGGGGCTCCTCAACACTCAGTACATGGTTGTGTCCTTATTTTTTGTCCTTGGCAAAGACCAGGCTAGAGAGACATGGCAGATCTTTGAGTTAACTGATCCCAGAGTGAAGGAGTAGGAATTTACACAGTTTTGATGCAATTGAGAATCTGGAATAAAAGGGGAAGGTTTATATGGCTTACACTGGACGAGCTCAGTACTTTGTGAACTCTCAGTGTTAAGGTAAACCCCTCCTGGCCTCCTTATGAAGGTGTATTGTTATCTGAAATACCCTGGAGCTGTGGAGAGATAATAGAAATCCCAGAGTTGGAGAAGACCTCCGAGGTTGTTGACTCCAACCATTATCCCACCACTAAACCATGCTCCCACATCGACGTGTTTTATGACCATATGTGCCACACCTCCTCGTTTTATGAACACTTCCAGGAATGGCGACTCCACCACTTTCCTGGGCAGCTGTTCCAGTTCTTGACAACCCTTTCAACCACGGAATTTTTCCTAATATCCAATCAAAACAATAGACAAGCAGCAACCTGAAATGGCGTGATTAAAAAACCCAAAACAACAAACCAACCCCAGAAAACTACCAACCCCAAACAAACAGCTCCGTATACACAGAAAACCGCATGCCAACCCTAGAACATCACAATGTAGTTTCTCCAAATACTTGTGCTTTCCCCCTTTCCATGATACCTGGTATCATGAAAAAATATCTAGAGATACTCCAGCAGCTGCAAATTTAATAAAGGTCAAACAAAAAAAATGCAGAAAACTTTATTGAAGTAAGAGGCAAAGGTAAAGCAGCCATCAAGTGGTAATGTGCTGATAAATAAGATGTAAAAAGGTTTTAAGGAGCATGAGAGGAAATGAGTCAGTTCCTGATGCGACTGATTGATGTCACAGGCCTGTTCACAGAGAACAAAAGGCAAAATCAGTAGGTGGAAGATCTTCGACAACAGCAAATGGGTACGGAAGGGCCTGGTGTAACAAACCCCGTGTTTTGAAGAGCTGTCCAAGTCACGCTAGCCTTGGAGTAAATTACAGTGTTTAGTCAGACTCCCTGAAGCTGGGGGAGATTTTTGGAGCTATTATTGAGAGTCTATTGCTGGCTAGAATTGTGGTGTTTGCGTTGGTTACTCTTTGAAAAGCTGTTTGGTGGGAATAAAAGTTGTTTGCTTAAAATTCATGTCGTGGCAAAGCCAGGTGGATAAACTGATGAACAGCATGTTCCACTCCTACGAGCAGGGACATCTTTAAAGCTGGACTCCTAGAACATGTGATGATTGACTTTCCATTCCACCGAATTTCTCCACTGCTGCTGAGGGCAGCAGGGTGTAAATCCACTGAGCTGCAGGGTGTAAGAGGTGGTGACAAAGATGTGTTCGTGGAATAAGCATCCAGAGGCACGACAGAGCACGGAGAGTGATGGCAGGGGTGCCAGCAGGGTTCTGGGAATGCACCAGTAAAGCAGATTTTCTTTATTGGGGTGGTATTTTAAACAATGCTAGGATAAAATAACACATTGTGGAAAGGGTAGAAACAAAAAGCGAGGGGGAATTAGGTTGGTTCAGTGATCCTGAGTCAGTCTGCAGTGCTGGAAGCGCAGCCAGCCCCCAGCCGCTCAGCCCTTTCCTCTGGAAAACGTTTTGGCTTTCTTAAGTACCAGCCAATCCCTTTGAATCCAACCAAGCCACAGAACTGTGGCCTCCGGAATGCTAATGATGCTGTCTAGCACTTTTTAAAGTCCTTTTCACTGCTAGATCTCAGAGTGCTCTTCAAAGGGTGTCAGTACCATGAATGAGAGCCCGAGTCCCCAGAGCTGTGTAATTCTCTGCCGACACGCTGCTGCAAAGGTCTCTGCCCAGGGATTTCTTTCCAGTCTTTTTTTTTTTTTTTTTTTTTTAATTAAAATTAAAAAAAAAAAAAAAGNTTAAACCGCCCCATTAGCAATGTAGAAGTTTGTAGGCAATTTGTTTTACTCCGTTGCCGGCAAATAAACTGTTTCCCATGAATTCTATGATTAATTCCTTAGGGCTGGAAACAGTGTTAATTGGGGGATTAAGAACCAGATGTTTATTGTTCTGAATAAATGTTTCAGAAACGTGGAACACAGCAATCGTAGTTATCCAACCCCCAGAATTCAGTGGGACTGTCGTTCCACCTCCTTGCACAATAGCAGGAGCGATAATAACAAAATATTCTTTAACAGATGGGTGTTCACTTAAGCCTGAATGCCCTCAGTGATGAGTATTCTACAGCTTTTGGGCTGCTTGTTCCACTCTTCGAATTATAAAGGTTCTCAAACCTTCATTTTCCTTCCTGTGGCTTCAAGTCTTTATAGTTTTGGTTTTTTTTTCATTTTTGAATAGGGAGAATAATAATTTGTTACTCTCTTATAACCTCTCTTATACAGTTGTATACAGTTAAATCTTTATTCTGCAGGACTAAATGTGACCCAGTCCTTTTAACCTTTCTTAATTATCTTGTTTCCTTCCCTGTGCCTTCAGTCATTATTTTCTTACTTTCTTGGGGGTATTTGTCTGAAGTTGTGCTACCAAGCAAGGATTTAGGGCTCTGCATGGCAGTGCTGGCAAGACATAATCCCAAACCAATCTGGGATTCTATGAAAGTAGGACTTGAGCTCCTTTGTGGGTCTTTGTTGAGGCAGATGCTTGGTTAGCACAACGAAGAAATGTGTTTAAATTAACCAGGCAAAAGTACTGCTCTTATTTTCCATGTCACCACACTGCAGCATTCCAAGGAGCTGGGACCTGGCTGCTCTTGCAGCAGTTGCAAGAATAATGTTAATAATGAAAGTATTTAACATTTAAAGTTCAAAGTATTTTACTATCATTTGCTAATTAAATCCAACGGAGACTTAACCAGGGCTGACTAGACTGAAGTAATTAGTTTAACTGTATTAAATATGATTCTATCTGAATGCAAAGGCATGGTGTCTTGTGCATGTGTGCAGCTGCATTTTTTGCTGTTACATTTTGATCCCACGTTTACTTTGTGAAGTTTTCCTGTTCCAATTTAGCAGATAAATAATCCCACAGAGGCTGAAGGTCTGGTCCCATCTGCCTGACTGCTCATTTCCTTTCATCTCGGTAGCACTTGGAGCAAGTGCTACTTTGCTTTCACAGAAATAAACAATAATTCTTCACAAACAAATGGAGTACCTGTGCACATAAACATAGATCAACATCTCTGCATGCTCCATATCACTGCTACTTCTTGCTCAATTGCTTTCCAACTGAACATTGCTTGTCTAGGAAACAGAAGTGTAGGTATGAAGAATATATGGATTAGCAAAATGTTTGGAATAAATGATAGTATTCAGAATGGCATCACTTGTACTTAGCAAGTGCAAATGGCCTCACTTTGCATCCTTAGTGCACAGGGTCCAAACGTTTTCTGCAAAGAGCAACATGACCTGTTGTTGTTGAAGGGCGATTTTGTGATAGAAGTTGATGCATTTTTATCTTACACGGAATCATTTAGGATGGAAAAGCCCTCTAAAATCGTCAAGTCCAACCATTAACCCAGCACTGCCAAGGCCACCTCTAAGCCAAGTCCCAAAGCACAACACGACGTTTTCTGAACATTTGCAGGGGTGATGCCCTGGTCAGCCTGTTCCAATGCCTGACCACCCTTTTGGCGAAGAAATTTTTCCTGATAACCAACCTAAACTTTCATCTAAGTGGTGGATGTTTTGAGTTGGTATTTGCAGGCACAAATGAGCTCTGTGTGTGCCCTTATGAGCCTGCATCAGTGAACCCAGCTCAAGAGCTGTTCAGGGTGTGCAGAGCATCACCTCCCTTGGGTGTACGGCACCACCTCACTGAGGAATCATAGCAGAATTTGTGTCTTTCCCCTTGCAGCAGAGATAAGGGCTGGAAAACTCTTCCCACACCTAAATGAGTGTGTTCCTTGTTCCAGGGACTGGAGGAGTCTCTGAGCTTCTCACTGGAAGAACAGAAGGGTCATCATCATTAGTGTTGCTCCGTGAAATACTTATTTAGCAGGCAAACATCGAGATGTGTCCAGGAATTCCAGATGGCCAAATTCCACTTGGGTTCACTGAACTGAGGGAAGTTTTATGAGAGTCTAATAGCCCAAATGCTTTCCTGTGTCACCTTTCTCTTTTTGTGAGTGGCACCGTGGAGTGACAGCAGAAATGAATAATTATCAAGCAGCTTTTCCTTCTGGGAGGTGATAACCCACATTGGATGGGCAGGATCCTTTAATTCTGTTCAGGAGATGAGAGATGTGAAGCTACTGCTGACCTCTAGAAAGGCCAGAGACCCTCTGTGCATAGGTCAGGCATTTCTCTCTTTTCCCTGCAGGCCAGAATGGTGCCAGCAGGAGTTAGACTCAACATTTGTAAACTTGAAAGGCGAGGCAGTAAAATTAACATTTCCCCGTTTCTGAGGGTATTAATTCTTGCTTACAAGAAAATACAAAAAGAAACTTGTTAAAGGAATAAATTAAGAGTCATCTGTGTATATGATGAATCATGATCCAGTTTTGTCTGAGAGGGAGAAAAAAATTTGGCTCAGCTGCCTGTATATTTTTTTTTCTCCAAAAATATTTTATGCAGGGGAATTTACTAAGAATGAGTCAAATATGTTTCTCCCCACTCTTTCACTCCCATACAAGTAAATAGATTAGTCTGTGGCTTGTTAATGAACTCCAAGTAATTTCTCAGCTGTTAAGGTCTAAAGAGAAAAGGATCTCTGGAAAGTTTCCCCAGTGTGTTTTTATTTTGCTATTTACTCTGCAGCCTCCTGTCTGTGTTTTGGGATTCTTTCTTGTAGCTGTAAATAATTCTTCCCCATTTCCAGTACTCTATCCCTGTTTGACACTAAGCTGAGTTTTTTGGGATTGACTGCAGGTGTTGGGTTTATTTTAGTGGATGTGTATGCCAGTGTTGAGGTTTCCAGGAAAGTGCACTGTTTTGACCTATTTAGGAATGTAGCTTTGGGAGGAATGTAACCTTGCAAGCAACGAGAGGGATGTTTTTTCTGCACTTACAACCTTCAGTTGCTCTGTTTTACTCTCTCCAGACCCTAAGCCATTCCTTTAACTCATTCTGTAATGAGCCCAGCCCCAGGATTTAGCTGTCCCTTGGAGGAATGTGTTGTCACCCATATTTTTTTACTATCTCATGTTAGGTCTGGGTTGTCAGTAACTAAATTTAAAATGCAAACAATTTTGCATATTTAGCCATGAAGTCCGTGAGCACTTCTGCATAGAACTGATTTCATACAGGCAGCAAATTAAACCCATTAGTTTTAAGAGTGTTCCTTACCAAATACTTGCTGTCTTGTGTTCCTGTGTTCTAACACCAAGTAAAACCTTTCCTTTGGGATGGGGTGTGCTAGTTTTGGATGGAATAGAAGTCGGGAGGGACAGTTTGACTTAAGCTTATGGGGAAATTGCAGACCTGTAAATTAAGTCTATCACGCTTAGTTAACTAAATACTTGGTTTTATTCAATGATGTAAAAAGTTGATTTAATTAAGACCATTTAGCCCTCTAGAAGACTTCTGCTGAAAGGAAGTTACATCCCAGTTTTTAATTTTGTGTCATTCCCACTGTTAAGGTGAGACAGAATTTCTCCTCATGTGCTGTTGTCAGAGGTCAGCAGAACCATCCTTCCACTTAGACAGAGGTGGTGTTTTGGTGCCGAAATCAGTCTTAGCAAGGATGTGGAGCCTTCAGTGAGCTCATGGTATAAAGAAATTATATCAAAGATCAGAATGGCTGCTAGGAAGCGTTTTAATGACCCTGAAGGGATTGCTGTCTACTGGGAACACACGTAGTTCCTGCACCTTGATGTGTTAAATGGTACATTTGAACTGTTGTCAGTCTCTTCCTGACCCTTTCCTGCGAGAGCTTCCACAAACTGAGCTGTTCGTGAGTGTCAGGACCTTTCCATTATCACCATTAGTGGGACCATGACACTTTTAAAGCACTTCCAGAGCATCACTCAGCATCACCCTGGGAGGAAGAACAAGAAATCTGCTGCTGCACTCCTATCTCCTGCATGGTTTCAGCACCAAAACATTAATTTTTCTCAGCACCTGTCAGCTCCAGCAGGAACTGATGCCTCTCAGCATCTGAGCACGTAGCCTGTATTTTTTGTAATGTGTTATTTTGAGCTCTGGTAGAAATGCTGTCCAGATGCCAATGTGTTAAAACTGGGTTTTGTTTGAGGCCTAAGTTAGGGAATTTTATATCCACACTAGTGGAAAAATATTTCTCATGAACAACTTCAAAATCTTCAGGAGTGGGGAAATAGAAGAAAGAGGGGTTTCTTCCAAATAGATGAAATGTAATTTAAATTCTATTGAAATAAATGTGGTTGCAGGAGTAAACAAGGTGCACAGGTAGAATGAGGGATGGGGAAGGTCTTTCTGACAAAAATAAAATAAAATTGGTAAATGTGAAGTTAGTGGATATTAAGGAATAGAAGAAAAGCAGTGACCGAATAGGAACAGAAGTTTTAGGAGGAATAGATAAATTCTAGCACTTTTGAAGGAACTGACAGGATTAGGGAATGTTGTAAGTCTAGTGAGGGCTGAGAGATTTGTAACAACATCTGAAGAGTGAATTTTTGAGTAGACAGAATTCTGATTTTTTTTTTCCTCCCCTTAAACTGTGAACCTGCTCTGCATTGGGTATTTTTCCTTTTTCCTGGAAGGTTTGTTAGCAGGCTAGAAATGGACAGCTCAACAGGAAAATTCCAAAAGGAGAGTGATCTGAGAACCTGCATGGGGCAGATGGCTAAAGTCAAGACAGACCAGGTGTGAAAGAGGGAAGGAGAAGGCCACGAATGAACAGACAAATACTGAAAGATAAGGATTCACAAAAGGAAATGTTGGCAAAATCACAGGCAAAATTACTCCTCAGCACAATCCAAGAAAGCAACTGAGGGATTAAACAGGGTTCAAGGCAAAGGGTGGGCGCAACACAGGAAAGGCAAGAAGTGTCATGAAGGTTGTTGCTCAGCCCCGTGTGAGCCTTGGTAGTTCTGAGTGAATTTTCAGCTTTTTGGAGTTGTTTAACATAGAGTCAGTGGAATTCTCCTGAAATCCCTTAAATTCAGTGGGAGCTGGGCGTAGTCTCTTAGAGAGACTCTCTGCTCCAGGGCACTGTCTTGCTAATGCAGTTCCCCATCCCTCCCCCCCGCTCTCTCCC
>VYZQ01026926.1:3168-17565 GCA_013400655.1 Mystacornis crossleyi | reverse complement strand
GTATTTAATTGTAGTTACATAAGCTATCCCTTGCAGAAGAAGTGCTCATGACTGACTCCAGCTGAGACAACCTTCTGGGGAGACTCTCACATGAGAGGATGGTACTAAACAGTGACTGTACTTCCCTCAAAGGTCTGAGGGCCAAAGTTCACAGCCCTACTGCACGTGCACACATTACAAACAGATATACCCTGAGCTTTGGTACCTTAAGAGGTTTTCTGTGCATCTCTCAAATCAAAAAAACTATCTGGATCTTGGTATTTACCCTGGGATTGTTTTCTTAAAGAGTCCTGCCAAAAACCCTAAAATAAGCCATTTCTCCACAGGCCTCTCTAAATGACACTACTTCTCTCCCTTTCTTCTGCAATAGCAAATCTAGTAAGTGTATTTGAAGAACGATGAAATCAAAAGTGTTCTAACTAAAGTATAAGATTTTAAAAATATTGTTATATAGGATAGTATCTGTTTACTATTGTTGGCACACATCAAAGAGAAGTATGACTCTAAAACTCAGTATTTGAGATTATAAACACCACCCACACAACTTCCATATGCTTAAAGGAAAAGAATTAGTGGCCAGCATGTCATTTTCAACAATTTAGCAGAGGAATCTATGTCCTCTCTTCCATCCTGCCCTGATCATGTGTACATGGATTTTCTAAAACTCCCCAAATGTCGCTACATTATTAAAAAGCAACAGACATTAAAATAAACCTGGAGACGAAGTAAGTATCTTCTGAGCACAAGGAGTACAGCACATGTGTAAAACTGCAGAGATGTAGCTATCCTGGAATGTCAAGTGACACTACCTCCATTTGAACCAGAGCAGACCACAAGAATGTCTAGGGAGGTAAACATGTACCTGTATAACTTACGCTTACAGTGAACATTTTTGTCTGCAAGAGACTCTCTGAAATGTTGCCAAAAAACACACCATGGAAAGGCCGTTACTGTTCCCAGGGCAATCTCAAAAATATTCAAGCAAATACTGACCCAGATAGAAACAACATTATTTGTAAGTTTGCAGCGAGCAATGTGGATTTTGACTTATCACCACTGCAAAGAGCATTTTCTTAAGACTGCTGCTTCAGTTTTAAGTGAGAGGCCACATTTTCACTGCTTCTGAACTGCAGAGCAAATAATTGACAGACACACAGGAGGCTTGAGAAGTTCAGTCCTAAGGGAAAAAAGGAATTCTGCCGTATCATGCCAGTACAATTGCTAAATAGTGACATTATTCCGAACAAATACAGATGAATCTAATGAGAACGGAGATGGCAAAAGAGAAAAAATGAACCTTATGAAATGGGGAAAATACACCATGAAAAAAAGCCATTTCCAAAGCCATGTAACTGGACATCGCTGGAGAGACAGCAAGTTCCTTAAGAGATACAGGAAGTCTGCATTTCCCCAAGCGTCCCCAATGGGAACACTTCTCTCTATTTTCAACTCTGATCTCTAACCACAAACCCAAAGCACACTCATGATTTTGCAGATCCCTTTATACTCAAAACACTGCCTCTCCTGCCTATCCATTGAGAATCTGTTCTCCTGTCTCACAACCTTTTGTGCCAAGTATCAAGAACTTTCTTCTTTATCTTTTGTACATGCCATTTAACCTTATTTTTAGCTACCCAGAATAGCTGTGAAGACTGTTCTTTTCCATTTGCTAATTCTATCTTGCAAATTTTCACTGACTTGCTCCTTCCTATAATATTATCTGTTGTTTTATTCAAAATTTTTCGTCTTGCATTTGTAGGAAAAAGTTTTAGTGAGATTTCGGTTCTCACTAGCACCCAGGGAACAGTACGTTCTGTCTCCAGCAAGTTTAAGCAAGTTTATCAATAAGCCAGTGCTACTGATCAGCTGAGGAAGGAACCACACTCCAAAAGCCCCGTTCCTGTTCATGTCCTTCTCTTTAAAGTTCCTGTTGCTTAAACGCCTGTCTTGACAGTGGTGAAGGCAATGGCATTTGGATCACTGCCTCTTCTACTTTCATCTGTCTTTGGCTTCCCTTTACACTTCAGTTCATACTCAGATTTGAAGCTCTTTGGGCCAGGACCAACTCTTCAGTCTGTATTTTTACACTGTTCAGGCAGTAATAGGGCTCCTGGGCACTATCAGCAGCAGGAACAGAAAATCAGGTAATAAATTAAGGGGATTAACAAGGTGTTAAAACTTAGCTTATCTGAGGTCTCCTGAACATGGAAACATTTAACTGTCAGATAAGTTGTACGTTGTGGTCTGCCTGTTTTACTGCTTCTGCTGTGAACCCAAACCACTGAGGCTGTGCCTGTCCTATCCTGAGCCAAAAAGCACTGACCACAGCAGAACCACAGCTACTCAAAGTTTAGAATATCAATTTGAAATGCACTATTTAACTGCTACTGAGAAATCAATAGCAACATTTTTTCATAAATTACAATAAAAAATAAATACATTTCAGGTCTCATCTGGAAAAAAGTATAGGAGCATTGAAATAGTAATGTCTTTGATCCCAAAAGTGAAAGATTTTCTATTTCCTCAGCAACCAAAAGGTGCAGGGAAATCAATTTATCTGAAAAGAGTAACAGAAATGTTTTAAAATTTTTAAAGTTCCACAATGAAGAATAAAAAGCTTAAAAGATAAAATAAATGGCAGAACTACAGACATATGAAAATCTAAGAATACTGACATTTTGCTGCTCATTCATTCTGCAACATGAAGACAGCCACAAATCACAAGTTTCAATAGCTCCCAAGCCCTGCATGACTTCACTGTAGTTTTCAAATTCCGAAGCTGAAAGATCTGTTAGGTCATCTTGCCTGCTCTCCTTCTCAGTTCAGGATTACTCCCAGTGGCATTTGGCACATTTTTACTCAGAACAGCAAACCAGTAAAAGATGTATGGTGCTATTAAAATGAGCGAGGAATCAGGGGAAATTTTCATCAAGCACTATACAGTAATAAAATGTGGATTATAAAGATGCCATCAGATTGTATTTTATATGCATATTTACAATCCACTGGGGGGGTTACTAAAGTATCTGTAAACAAATGTAACTGCTGATTAAATGTCTTACGATTTCACAGTTCCACTTAACATTGCTGTTTAGCTGCACATGTAACTAGCACTTGCTTCAGCACAACTACAATGGTGAACCACGGGTGAAGATTCACTCCATTTAAAACATTTACTCCAATCGCGGTACTCTAGCAGTCACTACAAATTCAGAAAAATCATCTTCCCAACTTCACCACTTTCCTGCTTTTGATATTAACAAGTTATTTTTTTTTGTATAGGTAAAGCTCGTGTCAATTTATCTCTTAGCTCTTTTTACAGTCAGCTCCTTTATATTATTTAAGAGGCTCTCTTTTTCCATATAGCCTGCAAAAATGCCAGAGAGAACCTATTCCAGGCATTCAGCCTTTGTATTGTTCTCATTCGTTCCTGATTTTCACTTTCAGAAAGCAAAACCAAACTGTCTGTTCCCCATCTCCCTGATACGTTTTCTCTGTCAGCTTCCTTGACAAACTCAATACACCAAAATCATCCTGGGCCTTCTATTGAACCCTGCTGACCTCCTCACCTACCCTCTAATTTGGATACATGTTTCACTTCATCCTTGCAGGGAAATCAATACCTCCATTTTTTTCCTTCTTCATACGGCTATTAGCACCATTCTCCTCCTACCCAGACAATCAAAATCTCATTATCTCCCACCTTGATTTATCAGTCCTCCCTATACACTCCTAAACCCCACACTAGTGTCTCCAGATGCCTTCCAAACATCTTATAACTTCCAAGGTTTCCTGTTCTCCTCTAAAACGTGCAATACTGGAGAAACTTCGCAACTGTGAAGGCTCTGACTATGTGCTCCTTTTAATGGTAGGGTGATGTATCTGCTGCTCTCATGTACCATTCCCTCCCAGACAAGCTTCTCCAACTGCTGGCATTGTCTAGATGTTTTTTAGGGACGTACCAGAAATGTGAAAGCTGAGAAGTTTATCTCAGCACTTTGCTCCGAGGAAGCCATTTAAATTGCTTGCGGAGTTCTACACAGTCTTTTCAACAGAAATCCAAAGAGCAGCTAGATGTGTGACCCAAGGCTTGAAAGAGCCTAGCCATCTATTTTGCTCGTGAGTTTGAAGCCATGTGAATGTACACTTAACTAGCTCTAAACACAAAGAGGACTGTATGCTATGACACTTATTAGTAACAGGATAAATAAACTTAGTTGTAGCTGCACAATTTTGCAGCAAGTGTTCAGACAGACAAACGTAACCAACAAAATTAAAAGTTCCCCATTCACTTGAGAAGAGCATTGGGAAAAAAATAGTTTCTTTTTTTTTTTAAAGTACAAACTGGACTTAAGAGAACTGTCTGTTTTGGATTTTATTCTTCAGTAAACTAAAATACGTTGTCTTCTGTAAGTGAAAGTGCAGGTCACATTTTAAAAAATTGAAAGCCAAACAGCTTAAAAATATAAATTACTATTGGTGACCTTCTTGCTAGTTAAAATATTTCAAATTAAAAAATAAAAGAATGTCATATTTCAGAGAGAAATGAGTGCAGAAAGTTGATTACATAAAAAAGCATCAAATTCATTATGTTTAGAAACAGGAAGGTTGTTTTTATGATAATACTATGTTGAAAAAAATCATAAATTAATCTAATAGTTCAAATTCCATCCTTCCAGTCAGATCAAATTGCAATAGAAAATTTCTTTGTGCGACAGTTTACCATCAGAAGCCAAGATCCAGCACAACTTACTTTTTATTTATGCTGTAATCTTGAGCAGCATTAGTCAGTGACCCCAAAGTGAGGGCTGCTTTTCAGAAACAAGTGAGGGATCCAGGCTTCCCCTGTAAAACAGAAATGCAGCCAGGGAACGCACAGTCGAGTTCCTCCCCGTACTCCTTCACTGCACTAAGCAGGGTTGGGGGGTTCAGAAAGTCCTACGGACCTGCCTTCAGGTGGCCAGGTTAGTGAGAGATAATAGGAGTTGTCTGCAAAATCTTAATGCAGGCTTTGCTTTTAGGGAAGTGATACCAGCAGATTTACAAACTAATTTGTCGTAACAGGCCCATTGTAAAGGATGTGGCTTACAGGCATATCTGCCATATATTTTTTAAAGGATTAGAAAATAATTGATGTTTAAAAAGCTTCAGGCCTTTTGTTTAACAAAGAGATTAAACATATTGCCAAAAAAACTTTTTTCTCAAGTTTGTTTGACATCTATGCTGTTACACGTTTTATAGTTACTTTAACACCATTAACTAAACCTGAGATAATGGCAAGGCTGCCAAGCACAGATCTGCTGCTCCCTGCTTAGAAGACAGGCAACGAAACCAGCTGTACTTTATGAGAGAAGAGCTGGGAACACCAGTAATAGTGCTTATTTACCTAGTCTTAAAGTAAAGCACCCGACCAGAAAGAATTCAAAAAAAATTTCAGGCTACACTACAAAACCAAAGATATGTATGTTTAACTGGATGTCACCAAACTGCCTTGATTCCTAGACATTCTTGATATATTGATGTTTTAGGCAAAAAAACAACAAGACCCAAACATCCAGTCACCCTCTCTAAAAAAACAAACAAAAAAACCCAAACACGCACACACAAAAAAACCCTAGCAGAGTACACAGGGGAGAGCAGAGAGGGTCGGAGGGTTCGTACTGAAAGTTCGTATTTAAAGTTGAATTCTATGCAGAAATTTGCATAAGCAGGAAAAAAAACAAAGCCCAGAAAAGGCATGGCAAGAGCTCTGAGACCATGAAAAGTTTTAAAAATACGAGCTCCAGGAGATGAGTCAGGAGAGATAAGAGTTAAGTGTGAGCAAGAAAAAGACAAGGGTAGAGCTGAGTTGTTCAGACGAAGCTATGCAGCTGAAAGATTCTCCTTACCAACCCTGTTCTGATAAAAACTTACTAATATGTTACAGCATCCGACTGTCTGACATGAGTACCTATCTAGGGTGTCATCTCCCAGTGGAAACTGGCAGCACCACTGGAAGGAAATTTGAAGGAAATCACTTGAATCTCATACAGACAGTAGTGAGAAGTCAGTCAAGAACCCCAAAGAGGAACAGCACAGAGAACAGGGGAGCTGAGGAAACCCCTTCAGACAAATTGACAGAAACAGCAGCTTGCAGAGGAGGAGATCTGTAAATCCCAATGACAGAAACGCAATTTGCGATCAAGACATCTGCGAAAGGTCATTCAAGGACAGAGCCCAACAGGAAAAGAGGAGGACCACAAGGAAATTTAAATTCTGAGAGCTGCTAAGCAAAGGGGAAAAAGAGAGGAAGAAAAAATAGAAACACTGAACAAACATGATCATTAGTCATTTTATCAAAGATCCTGTTTTTCTTTTCTTGACTGACATGTTTTTTAAAAGCCTTGTCTGATAGAGAACCTGACACGTCACTTAAGTTAATCCTTCAGAAAACTTTAGCTGAACTTTTGAAGTTATTTTGAAAATTATATTCACATTAAAATGGGTAACACAGAACACGGTTAAATTCCTTTTCTCTAACAGAGAACAGATATAGCAACTTCACCACACTTTAACACTACTTACATGGGAAAGAAAACACTACTATGAACCCAGAAAGAGGAAAGCTGACAGTAGGTGTGTTTAGACTAACAAAAAAAACCATGGAAGTGAAACTGTTGTAAATTCACACTGAACAGAACTGATTTGCAAAAGTGCCAACCTACTATGCTGGTATTCTAAATAAAAAATGACTTGTTTTAAAGAGCTGTTTATGCTCAGAAGATGCAACAGATTGTGGCAGAAATTGTTCTGCCTACATTGTGCAAGCTACCAGAGCTGATGACCATAATGACTGCTCCGTTATAATGAAAAATACACCAATCTATTGCCTCTGGCATTCCTCTTATGTCACTGTAACATTTAAAAACATTCCACATAAGAAAGTGAACAAGCTGCACATCTCCTATTAGCTTATATGTGTATTCTAAATGGATTTTTCCCAGAAACAAAACAAAAATCCCACATATGCCTACTTTTACATTTTCACTATTGCATTTGCTATAGAGATTAAATCACATGTCTACACTTCACACACTTCATTCCACTAAACAGTGTAGTAGGGAGAAAGTTAAAGGTGAGATAAGGAAACATTCTGTCCACGACACTAATATCAAGTTCCTAATTCAGACTTCAGAGTTTTCATTTGTAGAATATACATACATTTTTAATATGAAAGGACATGATTGGCCATATAGTTTGTGGAAGCAATGTACTTCCTATTCACCCTATAATGGAACAAATAAACTTCCTGCAGTAAGACTGAGCATAAGTATCCTTGACAGAACTACCTTTGAGCAAAATACAATACTGGGAAAAAAAAAAAAACTTAACGATGAACTTAGTGATTTCAGCCAATTTAAAGGAGAAATTAACTTCAAAACACCTGCCAATCCTTATCTGGATTTGTAAAAAGTTCATCTTTTTTTTTTTTTATGCCTATGATTAGAAAGAATTGAAGATTTTACAAAATGTTACTACTTACTTATCTCCAAAGAATTTTCTCCAGAAATCTGCAGCATCGGCTTTGGTGATGCGAAAGTTATCACCCTGGAATTGTCCATTTGGAAAAATAGCCTTGATTTCTGCTAACATGTGGCTGAAGATGAGAGATAGCTTTGTAAGGTTTCTCCTGCGGATATAAAAGGGGGAAAAAAAAAATCACATCAAATCCTTAGAATTTAATAAGTTTAATCAATCTTTCAGTATTTCACATATCCTCCGTATTTGTGTAATAATCACTGACTGACACAAGAAAAACACTGAGCTTTCAACTGAAATCACAAACAAATACAAATCAGTGGTTTGTGTTTCCATGCACTTCTGAGGACATATTTATCATAAGTCTCCATGAATATAAAACAGCTTTTTGGCAACAGAACAAAACTGAGTTCTCAACTGCATATTCAGATACATTTCTTATGCATTAAAGCTGTGTGTTTCTATTTCATTTAATCATTGCAGAAGCAAGAATTTATACTAATTAGACAGCTTATCCATTTAAAAAAAACCCCAACCAACCAAAGAAAACAGAAAAATCACCCCACACTCTAAAATTACAGTTTTATACATGCTATCAAACCTGTTTCGGTCCAGGTTTCTAGAAATATAAACATGGCATAGAACTAGATTTACTCCATTTTCCTATGATAGTTTTATTCTTTTCAGCTTTCTCTTAATGTACTTCTTATTCTCCTTTCAAATGCTCTCTAGTTAAAACTTGCTTTCAGCTTCCACTAGCATATTATAAACAAAACAAACAAAGAAAAAACCACCAAAAAAATCACACTTCTTTGCTATCATCTCACTTCCATTAGTTTTCCAGACTTGTATCAGTTAATCAAAAATTACTTAGCTTTTGGCACAGAAATTCCATTTAGTATAGTGCAAAGAACAAAGAATCCTTAAAAGCAAATAATCCTTTTGTATGGAAAAATCTGTGGGAAATGGTGAGGAGAGGAGAGAAAAAGAAGCAAACTTTATGAGAACTTCTGCCTGGAGACTCCTTGATGCCCCTTGCAGTAAAAAAGGGCCATTTCCCAAGCTAATAAATAAAATAGAGACTACATAGGAGACTGAGCAGTTTCTGATGAAGGATTTGTATTCTTGTGAATTCTACTGGAGTACTTTAAGGCAGAGGAGGTGTCCCATGTATGTCAAGCCCATTCACCTTTAACCATCTCAGGTACTACTTAAAAATTACTCAAGCAATTAAATGAAAACCACAATAAAATGCTTATCAATCACGTAACTTATAGACTGTTTAAAGACAGTATTTTAAATAAATTTGAACTTATTCATAAGTTCCTAGCCACATGGAAATATTAAGATAGATTTTTATTTCAGTTGAACATATTTCCTGGGGTCTTCCTAAAAGAACGCTCAATTTAGCACTGAGGTGGTAATTATTTCAACTAAATTTGTTTATAATAGAGTTTTCTGTGGAAGCTGTGATTTACTATAGGTTTCACTACCAAGAAAATGATGATAAAGTTGTTGTGAAAACATAAGTAATTTAAAACAAACAAACCAACCCCCGATGAATACACTCTCCCTTCCCTGAAGATTAAGAATGGCTATGGGGCTAATTCATTCAGAGTCCTCTAATTCCTTCAGTAAAATCAGATGTCCGTAATTATGATACTCAATAGTTCCTTGCTATCCTCCTTCCTATTTCCTTTGTATTTTAATTACACACGTGTTCTTTATTATTTTACTCCTCAGAACTCAAGCCTGATGCAGAGGAGCAAGCAACAGCTATTTTCATCTGGCTTCCTCAGTCCGCCCAAGATTAAACAAGAAGCTTTCTGTATTTGGGACAGATGGAAACATGACTCCGTGCAAGTTTGAGCAGAGCTCTCCCTTGCCTGCCACCATCAGTGTCCCACATTAATGTGCTGCAGGGGTTCTTCTCAGGTACAAATTCACCTAGTGAGCTTGCTGGATCCGTGAGGCTTGAGCCCTGCAGTGAATTAAGGGATGAAGTCACACAGAGGTGCCATCCGGGGCACTTCCTTGCCCGGAGGGCAGCGTGTGTCTGTGCGCACACGTCCCTGCAGAGGCACTGCCCGGTGGGCACAGCTGCACAGGACATGGCCACAACCAACAGCTGCTAGGATGTGGACAGTAAGAGACGCGCACCCAAATGGCTCTATCCAAATCACAAAGCCTCTTCCTTCCCTCTCGGAACAGCACCCGTCACCAAGTGCATCAGGACACTTTTGTTCCATTGTACAAAACCACAAAGAAAGGAAAAAAAGCAAAATTATTTTTTATTTGCATTTGTATAAAAAATATTTTAACATCTGAGATAGCTTCTTTTTATCTGACCGCAAAGGTGAAACTTTTGCAACTAGAAGCTTGTCTGTGCTTGAACATATATCTCAGCACATACAAACAGCAAGAGACGGCAAATCCTTGCTAATTTATATGCAGGATATCTGGTTTTTTCTGCTAATTTTGAGTCTTACTCTGAGATCATCATCTTAAGTCCTTCTTTGGTATCAAATAGGCATGATAAATTATGTCTCAATTTTTCCCTTGCATATTTTTTCTTCAGAACAGCAAACCACATATTGCACCATTTTTACTTAGATATGCTTACGCGATACCAGATCTCAGTACCTTCTTGAGGCAGAGATACAAAGCTCACTGACTGAAATGGTTTCCAGCAAGTATGGTGCAGAGATGATGGCACTGGGGTGGGCCAGTAACTCTCCCTATCTGTGCTTTTCACTTGCCTGAAGAGGTCTATCCATTTTGCTGTCTTGGGGAGGGCTTTCCCAGGACACCTCAAGAAGCACATACTCCACTTTATCAGAACTGGCAGTCTGTGCAGCTCCATTTTTCAAGTTAGGATGATTCCCCTCTTTCCCCCATATGAAGGATGGAGCACTGTCAAAAATTTTCCATCTTACTTTCCATTTATAAGTTTAAGACAAGGTATTTAAGTCCTATTTATTTGAAAAAACAACAACTAAAACCATCAAGGTTTGGCAGTTTGGTGAATAATTCTAACGGAAGCCAAAGAACTGTTCAATCTGAGCACCTATTTTAGGTCTCATTGCCACCACGAGACCATAAAGAAACCAGCCTGCATCTCTTGCAGTAACAAAGGCTTTCTTCTCCTGGTCACAGCAAAGACTGATGCAGTGGCAAAGGAACAACTGCACTGGCAGCCCAGCAGAGCAGAAGAGCTGAGCAGGCAGAGACATGCTCCAGAGACCCTCTGACTCACTGGATTCCAGCAGCATGGAGATATATCCTAAGGGATCACACTGCAGCTACAGCTCAAAATAACACCATCCAAATGATACAGAAACAATGGTTTTAACACCTCAGCAGCCAGCCTTCAGGGTTTAAAATTATAATATACTTTCACTGGCAACCTGCGGCTGGCTAGAGGAGGAACTTCTTTCCTTAGCTGTGTGAGAGAGAACAGACATCTTTATTTCTGCAGAGAAGGGATTTCATGCTGATGAGAAAAACCTTAACTTTCTGAAATTAAAATGAAACAACACTGCTGAATACAAAAGTGAACCAAGATGATCACTGTCCAGTATATAATAGCTACTGTGGTAAAATACAACAATATTTAAACGCTAAATGATGTTCTATCCACTGCATTTTAGGTAACGCACTGTGTAGGTCTCATCCATATTACTTGAAACATACTCAACATCTCCTAGTTGATGTTCTTCCTATGATTCAAGCTTAGATTTTGCCACCTTCCTTTCACCAAGTCAAATCAAACTAATGCCATACAGGTCAAACACCTTGCAGAACTTGATTTCTGAAGTACCATTTTGTCAGTTATAGTCTATGATTTGCTGACAAACATGTTTGCACTTGACAGATCTACTGAAGAANCATTTTTACTTAGATATGCTTACGCGATACCAGATCTCAGTACCTTCTTGAGGCAGAGATACAAAGCTCACTGACTGAAATGGTTTCCAGCAAGTATGGTGCAGAGATGATGGCACTGGGGTGGGCCAGTAACTCTCCCTATCTGTGCTTTTCACTTGCCTGAAGAGGTCTATCCATTTTGCTGTCTTGGGGAGGGCTTTCCCAGGACACCTCAAGAAGCACATACTCCACTTTATCAGAACTGGCAGTCTGTGCAGCTCCATTTTTCAAGTTAGAATGATTCCCCTCTTTCCCCCATATGAAGGATGGAGCACTGTCAAAAATTTTCCATCTTACTTTCCATTTATAAGTTTAAGACAAGGTATTTAAGTCCTATTTATTTGAAAAAACAACAACTAAAACCATCAAGGTTTGGCAGTTTGGTGAATAATTCTAACGGAAGCCAAAGAACTGTTCAATCTGAGCACCTATTTTAGGTCTCATTGCCACCACGAGACCATAAAGAAACCAGCCTGCATCTCTTGCAGTAACAAAGGCTTTCTTCTCCTGGTCACAGCAAAGACTGATGCAGTGGCAAAGGAACAACTGCACTGGCAGCCCAGCAGAGCAGAAGAGCTGAGCAGGCAGAGACATGCTCCAGAGACCCTCTGACTCACTGGATTCCAGCAGCATGGAGATATATCCTAAGGGATCACACTGCAGCTACAGCTCAAAATAACACCATCCAAATGATACAGAAACAATGGTTTTAACACCTCAGCAGCCAGCCTTCAGGGTTTAAAATTATAATATACTTTCACTGGCAACCTGCGGCTGGCTAGAGGAGGAACTTCTTTCCTTAGCTGTGTGAGAGAGAACAGACATCTTTATTTCTGCAGAGAAGGGATTTCATGCTGATGAGAAAAACCTTAACTTTCTGAAATTAAAATGAAACAACACTGCTGAATACAAAAGTGAACCAAGATGATCACTGTCCAGTATATAATAGCTACTGTGGTAAAATACAACAATATTTAAACGCTAAATGATGTTCTATCCACTGCATTTTAGGTAACGCACTGTGTAGGTCTCATCCATATTACTTGAAACATACTCAACATCTCCTAGTTGATGTTCTTCCTATGATTCAAGCTTAGATTTTGCCACCTTCCTTTCACCAAGTCAAATCAAACTAATGCCATACAGGTCAAACACCTTGCAGAACTTGATTTCTGAAGTACCATTTTGTCAGTTATAGTCTATGATTTGCTGACAAACATGTTTGCACTTGACAGATCTACTGAAGAACCAACAGAACACCTAAGATTAAAAAACTTAAAATTGAATTTTTATTTAGTATAAACGTGTAAAAATCGATTGAATCAGTAAACATCTTTTTGCTAATCAGCAAGATGCATTTTTTAAATTTCAAAATTAATCTGTCTTTTGAAGCTATACCTCATCAGCAAGATTTATAAATAGAGAGAGCAAAGCCTGAAGACAAGAATTTTGGGTTTTTTCACTTCTCAGCAAATTACTATACTCTGAATCAATTTTCCCTTCAACTATCAGGAGTGGGGTCAGGCTAGAGATTTAATAACTGAAGGACTTTTCAAATACCAGTCATATGCCATTTGAAAGCAGGGCTTGATAATGGAGATACTACATCACCCCAGCCAAACCAAAGCAGCAGCAGCTGAGTAGCAGGAGGCCTGAAGCAGTCCTACCCTCCTGGTTCTAATGAAAAATGAACTGAAACATGATCAGCATGCAATAACACACATAGGTTTTGGCTGTGCCAACTTTGTAATCACCTTATGAAATGAATTTTATTTGTTGGAAGAGAGTATGGTCCAGCAAACAGGACTGGACAGGGAATTAGGCAGCATCACTTGCCTTCTGCCACTGGCCTGGACTATGAGGTAGAAGGAACACCTGA
Source organism: Mystacornis crossleyi (assembly GCA_013400655.1). Lineage (NCBI taxonomy): Eukaryota > Metazoa > Chordata > Aves > Passeriformes > Timaliidae > Mystacornis > Mystacornis crossleyi. Next base: position 4,241 of record VYZQ01026926.1, on the reverse strand, counting down.
GTCCTGCATTTACTGGCTGTCTACATGGATGAACAGAGCAAAATGCTCAGAGAGCTCCAAACTTGAAGAGTTCTGAACAAAAATGCATGGCAGATCCAGCCTGTGCATAAATACACAAAGTAAAGCACCCATCTGTGCCCTGATCCTTCCTAATTACTGGATGTCACAGACAATAACCAAGGCAAAGTCATTTTAGCAATACGTACCTGTTACCCCTGCAACAATCTGAAAATGTTTAAACCTACCTACATGCTACATGTACATATAATTTCTACTTTCATGCCTATATATTACTATGCCCATGAAAAGAATTTTCATTCTACAACTACAAATATTAAAAAAAAAAAAAACCAAAACAGTCTGGAAGAGAAATCTGAATGCATATCTCTGCACTTACTTATGTCATTCCAAAAATTAGGTTATTGCTGCAATAAGCAATACACCAACTTGCCAAGCTCATAATATATAACTCAATCACCTGGCACAGAAAAGTCTTTAGAGTTAGAAAAAATTTGGTTGGCAGCTAAGAATATTTTCCAGATAGATCTGACACAAAAGTACACCAAACTACTCCTAAATAACAGATAATTCCTCTATAATTGCTATATAGAATAATCATACAAAGACAGTTCTCTTAGCTGGCAAAACTGCAAATCATAACTGGGCAGGAACTAAGATGAAAGAAAGTTTGAAATACGAATTTCATAAGGTGAATTGTTTATTTTGACTTCTAAAAATCCATCTCCCCATATATTAAAGCCTTAAAATCCAGAGCATATGTACAGTGCTCATTTCACTTAATTAGTTCTATTCAAAACAGATTTCTGATCCATATGCTCAAGTTGTGGTAAAACACAAGGATCCTACAAAATACATGTTACTAATCCAAAGGAACAGAGTACAGTTTTGTGATTCGGGTACAAAAGAGGGAAGTGAAGATCCATATTCTAAGCTCTGTCACTCTGCTCTCCCAGAGTTCAGGATTTACATTTTGTGACTCAAGATTTCCCCTTTGTGAAAAATGCTCTTTGCAAATTATTTCCCATTTTTATTTTGCCACCATGAAAAAAATC
>VYZQ01026925.1:0-25781 GCA_013400655.1 Mystacornis crossleyi | reverse complement strand
ATATTATGAACCTGATTCTTGTATCACACTGGTTTGGCTTAAGTTTAACTTCATTCGCTGTAGTGAAGTTACTCTGGAATTATAACGACATGAGTGAGATTAAAAATCAGGTTTTATATTTTCTGATAGTGTGGACAAGTACTAAAGATTATTTTGAAGTGTCTTTGAAACTATCAGACTTTAAAAATCAATAACAGCAACTTAAAAAAAAGTAAAAAAAAAAGAAAGAAAACAACAAAAAGCCTCTTTTCAGTCTGAGGTGGTTCCTATGATATTTCTGTTCTTTCTTGGATGGTGCTTTTACTGCATTAATTGTTAGTTCAGAGCATCTGATTAAACACAGTTCTTGCTCTGTACTCTTTTCTTTCTGTGCCAGTAAAAAAAGACACATGTTCAGTGGTGGTAGTATGAGGCACACTGAAAACCTACACATAGGAAAAAAGCAAAACGTAATTTCCATGTTAGGTCACTCAGCTGTCAGTATGGAACTGGTCAATGAAACTTCTCACCACTGCCCAGGTGACTGTCAGACAAAAAAAACCCCAAACAAACAGTAAAAAAAGCAAGAGTAGTGAAAGACAGACTCACCTCTGACATCTGCAGAAATTTTGTTGACCTCCATATCTGCTGCAGTGGCAGAAACTAACAGACTTCCACATGCTCCGTTTGCCTCCCCTGGGGGCTTTCGGCTGGGAGAAGGACCAAACTCACCAGAGAAGGTCTGCACATCAGAGTTAGCATTATTATCCTTTACCCGTGTATTTGTTAAATAAATAGTTTTATCTCTTTCACTTTCCTTCGAGGAAATAAGTTTATTTTTCCAGGACCTGGTGGTGGGGACGGGTGGTTTGTAACCCATCCTCTCTCAGAGGATGTATTTCTAAATTTGGCTGAACCAGTACACCACCTTTCACCAACGTCTTCTGTTCATCTCTCTCCAGTAAACGCTTTTTTTTGGTCGCTCCTAAAAATGGTGGAGCCAAAACAAGCCATCAATTCCCGAAAATCCTTCAGTCAGAGAAAGCCAAGGGGCCTGCACTGTGCCTGTAGCTCCTTTGTGCCAGGGTCCGTGGCTAGGTTGGTGGGAGTTAAGCACATGGATAAACACTTGCTGGGTTAGGGTTTGTGGTTAGAGAAAATCCTTCTAACTGAAACTAAACTTCCTGTAAGGGTCTAACTCTTAGGAAGTTTTAGTGGGAGGAGGGTGCAGTCAGCTTTGTACAGCAGGTTTTCTCATCGAGTGTGAGTAGCTCAGTCCAGGACTTGGCAAGGCCTAAGCAATTGTTCATGGCTCCTGCACAGCTCATCTGCTCTGGGAGCTGAGTTGTGACGGAAATCCGCTTGAATGGAGATGGTAAATTCGATTTACTTGTGCAAAAGCAGTGAAAATTCTGCAGCAGAACAATATGGGTCACAATGTACTTTGGATTATAAGATTTAGTAAAGAAAAAGGGCACAAACCACATAATTCAGATTCAATTTTCAAGCAACAGAAGTTGGAGGTTAATCAAAACTAGGGTGTAGTTCATCCATTCATGAAGATGTCTGTGTGAGCTGGAGCTGACCTTGTGCTTGGATCTTCCCATTTCCCTTGGGATCTGTTCAAATCCAGGGATCAGAGCCCTTTCCAGTTTTCAGCAGAAAGCCCAAAACCACACTCAAAAAGCTGTTTAAAGGAGGAGGCACCAAGCAGACAGAACTAGCTGTGAGTCTGTCCTGGGTCTCTGGAAACTTCCAGGCAGGAACAGGGTAAAGGGATGGAAGTTTTGAGGTAATTTGGATCTCCCTGAGAGATTGCAGAGTAACTGAAATAATGCAGTTTGTGCGCTAATGAAAGAGACCAAACACAGGAAATGGCACTGGGGGAAGAAACAAGAGTTAAACTCAGAATTATTGTGCAGAAACAACAGGAGAGAAAATCTGAATTTCCAGGGTGGAAGGCAGGATTTCCTGTTCAGGGTTGGTACTAGAGACCTGCCAGAGAGGCTGAGCTGCCTCAGGTATTTCCTGGGCCATGGGGGAAAAGATTGACCCCCTCCTGCTCATCTCTCTGACAAACCAGCTGCAGCTTTGGGCTTTGCAGAACTGTAGCATTTGTGCCACCCATATGGCAAACACACCCAGCAGAGCTGATGGTGCAGCTCAGCTAAGGGGAACCTGAGGAACATCCACGCCTATGGCAGGCAGTGATGCCTGAGGTTTTTAACTTTTATATTTTTCAAATCCTGTACAGCTTGGTGTGTAACTCTGAAGTTTCTTGTAGCCTGTTAACTTCTGTTCTCTCATGCTGGTTAGACATAACAAAACCTCTCAAAGCTTGCTCTCCAAGGACACCCAGACTGTCCTAGGCCCAAAAATGTGTAAACTAACATCTTTAGAAGGGGGGTAAACTTGGGGAAATTACATCAATAACTGAAATTTTAATTGGAGAATTAACCCTGATATGCAAATGAACCAAACTGATAAAAGTGTGAAGAACTCGTGACTCAGGGTCCATCTTGGGCATCACCTTTGGCCTGCCCAGGCCTTTGAAGACCCTTCAAATAAATACCTACCTTTATCCCCTTATTCCTGTCTAGCATCCGTTTTTTTTGTGGCCAAAAAGGCATCAGTAGCATGGGAGACACCAGAGTACATGGCATCCCTGGTCCCAGCAGCCATGCCGTGATAGGACTTAAAATCCTCAGGGAGAACAACCTTTCCCAGCTGAGGGAAACCAGGAGCAGGTGAGCAGCATGGCTGGGGCTTGACTCTCATGGGGGACCTATTCCAGCCTTCCCTTGGGTGAGGCAGTGCCCAGGAATCGATCCCAGCCTTGTCTGTTCACACAGCTGCAACACCCGGGCAGGGCTCGGCTCCCAACCATCACAAAACCATCAGTGGAACTGAAGCTCCTCGTGATGCACCACAGGAATTATTCTAAGGCTTCTCCTCCCGGGAAAACCATCCCTCCCCTCGCCTGTACAGCCCCTTACCTTGCATTCATCATGGGAGCATTGGGGTTTAGGAACATGGACAGTTCTCATGGGAACACGTACACAAAATCAAACAGTAACAACACCCATTTCTGTAGAAGAATATATTATTTAGCAGATAAGTTTAAAAGTAAAAAAAAAAAAATCTGTACATCTTTGAAGGTGTCTCTTGTTTTTTTCTTTTTTGGGTTTTTTTTTTTTTTTTTCATCGACAAGGGTAAAAATGTGTTTGCACCATGGTTTTTTCAGCTTTGTGCTCCCTTCTTTGCTCGTGCTGAAGGACCCCATGGTCTGCAGCCGTACCAGGCCACAAAGCGACCCTGCAAACTCACTAAGGTTTCTTCTGATTTCTTCTAGTGTAGAAAAAAAAAAAAGAAAATTGCATCCACTATGCTGGGCTTCTGAATGTACTGTGAACACTATAAAATTCAGAGAATAATGCGGAGAAATGTGTCATTAGGGCCTGCTAGGCAAACAAAAATGTATGCCAGGACCCTTGTCAGTGTATAAGCATCTGGTGAGCTATGCTGTAATTAGCATACTGCTGTACACATATGGAGAGTATCCCGACTAAAGCCACTCCTGCTGCCAGTGGATCATATCCCAGAAAAGGCTCCTTAGCTAAGCTCTGATTTGTCTCTATGGGCTGCAGGCAGCTTGGTCACCAAAAAGGCAGATCTGCTGAAGTTTGGAGCCGGGCTGCAGCCTGTGCAGTGTCCGCAGGGAGAATCCTGCTGGGAGGCTGTTGTGGGAATGCTGGAGCAATGCCAGGAGGCTGCGGTGAGAATTCAGGAGCCTGGAGAATCCCGCCAGGAGGCTGTGGAGGGAATGCCAGAGTCTGGGGAGCCCGCGGTGTCCGACGGCAGCAGCACCTCTGTGAGGAGGCTGCAGGCTGTGGATCCATCCCTGCCACCTCGCCCTGTATGGTCCCACTTGGGTTTTGACGTAGCCACCGTGTCTGCTTGGCAAATATGGCATTTCTCAAAACCAGAGCAGCCTCAGGGCTCGTGGGTTTTTTTGTTCAAAGGCTGTTCCGTCTCACTTTTCGGTACTGCCGGTCGTCAAACCTTCACCTTTCTGTTTCTGCAGCTGGAACGAAGAGCAAAGCAGGATTAATCCCCCTGACTCACGCTCACAGCGCTGCTCTCCAGCGCTGCTGCCAGTCCCACGCTCAGCTCTCCACAAGGCATGTGCAACGTTTCCTGGGAAATAATAGGCAGCAGCTTGGAATATCACAGGCATTGTTTCATCCAAACAGCTCTGGATGAATGTCCTGAGTAAACAGAGCTCAGTCTTTCTCATCAGCTATCGTACTAGGCTCTCAGATTATTAATTAAATCCTCTTGTTTCAGGATATTTCTGAATTCAAGCAGCTCCTATTTTTCTAAGACCTCTTGTGCCAATACACTGTAATTAAAGCTCCATCAATTTGTATAAAAATGTAAACCAGAAGTAAAATCTCAGCTCTCCTTGAAAGATGAATGAGGCTAGGAAAGTCTGGCAGTTGTATTCGAGTTCTTTTGCTCTTGTTTGAGAAATGCTCCTCCTTAAACTGAAAAATGCCTAAAAGACTTTGTTCTCCTTTAAAACTTAGTGCCCTCAAAGCCTGTGCTCTTTGATCAACAAGCCTCAGTACTTGAGCTGCTGAGGGGTTTTTCCTCCAAAGCCCTTGGGTGGAGATGGGAGCTACAGCAAAGCTACTGTCACACTCATGGATGATCAAGTGAAGGAACCTTCATTACCCACATACCAAACAATATGGTTTGAGCACCACAACTGGTGCTCCAGGGCACTCTCCAGTCTATTTTAATGATGGGGTGGCCAATAGTACCCTGCCTACATGATGAATTTTTTCATGTCAGAAAACCCCTGTGCTGTGATGCCATTTGGGCAGGTTTTGTCGTGGGTCTCAGCAGGGAAAAGAGGCACTGGAAGAGGTGTGCAAGGAAGGGGTGCAGGGCCATTGCCACAGGCTGCAGGGAGCTGGACCAGCACTCTGACTGCTGCCCTGGGCACTGCTGCCTGCCCTGCCAGGCTCCTGAGGCAATGCAGACATGCTGAGAGACAGCAAACGTGGTTACCTGGAATTCCCACCTCCCTTGAGCCTCACATGTCAAAATGAGAGATGCTCTGTACATGAATGTCCCCCGTGGGCCATAAAAGGGCTTCACTGGTTGTGTGTTTAATCCTCCTGGGTGCTTTGCATGACAGAGTGATTCCTCATAAAATGCCAAGCACATCCTTGATGACACACACGTGACTGGAAGTTCCTTCCCAGAAAATAAACTCATGCACTGGTGCTGCAGAGCCTTGAACTGCCCAACCCCAGGACATTTTGCTGCAGTGTAACCCAAGCAAACCCCTTCCCAAGGGAAGGCAGATCCCTTCAGGAAGAGGGGTTTGCCAACGTGCTCCCTTCAGGGGGTTCTCCCTCGGGTTTGTGCCTTGCAAGCAGCTCCTTGGCCAGGTCCATACTTGTGGAGCCTGGTGGACTCTGCAAGGACATGTTCTCACTGCTTGTGGCACACACCTCTCTCCAGCCAGCTGTAATGAATGTGTTTCTCGGGATAATGATGATGCCATAAGCATTCCCACTGTTTTGGAATTAAGCTGCTGCTTAATTATAATGTTTGGCTTATTCAATCATGATGTTTACTGTATCAAGGAGATAATTGGAGTTTACCTCTTTCATTGCATCATCTATCTGTTTTAACCCCTCGTAGTGGTCCCTGGATTCCCACAGAGGCTGGAGCATCACCTCCTCCACTTCTGGGAAGAGCTAGGCGGAAACAAGAGAAAGAATATCAACATTTCCTTTTGCTTTCCTTAACTTGCTGCACTGTTCAGTTGTACATGCTGAAAATGGGGTGGCAGGCGGGGTGTGGAGGGTACATCCCCATTTCCCTGGGTAACTAAACACCTGGTGGGGCAAACACTGAAGCTCTGCTCTCCCCCTCTTTGCTTTCTGGCCCTGGGTGACTTTACCTTCGTCACCGTTTCGAACATGGGGATGAGGACGAACTTCAGGAACCCGATCTGTGCCGTCGGCTTGGTCACTTTGTCGCGGTCCATGAACGGTGCCACTGGGAGCCCCTCGGATTTCTCTCGGTCGCTCTGGAACAAAACCCAGAGTTGGCAAATATTAATCCTGGCTAGAAGGCTGTGAGGAGAGTCACGCACCAAGCAGGTCAGTAGCCCTCAGATATAGAGCACAGAGGTGATTGAAGACAGCACAGAATAGTGATGTGCTTCCCTCAGGCCAACGTACCTGCTTTGTGGAGAGCAACACCTGAATAAAGAGAATTCTGTTCAGTTATTTCTGCTCAGCACCAGCATCAAAGTGTTCACCTCCAGGCTTGCAGGGCGCCTGATTCCCTTTGCAAACCCACTGGACTTGTGAGGTAAAATATATCAGAGCGTTCAGAAAGTTGGTAATAGCTCTTGCTGCTCTCAAAGAGAAGGAATAATTCTGTGGTTTCCACATCGTTCTCCAGAGAGTGATGATTTTCAGGTATTCAACCAGAAATTACATCTCCTTCTTTACTAATGATTAAAAGAAAAAATCAGTTGCATCCACTTCTGAGCAGGTTCTTTTGCTGGCATCCTTCTCTGACTCTCTGTAATAGAAGCCTTCCATGGAATCATAGAATGGTTTGGGTTGGAAAGGACCCTAAAGATCACCCAGTTCCAACTCCCTGCCATGTGCAGGGAAACTTCCACCAGACCAGGCAGTTCAGAGCTAGAACCAGACTGGGCTGTCAGACAGTGAAGCACCTGCGGGATTTGGAAATAGCAGAAAATTGTTCAATTGGGCAATTGCATTTCTCCCTCACTCTTACCTGCATAAAATACTCCTCCAGCAAGCAATCTACCCAGGGCTCTGCTACTTCCATCGGGCGGACTTCGTTGGAGATGTCACAGCATTTTATCAGTACCATCTTCAGCTGAAAGAGGATAATACTTTAATGCTGCAGTCTTAAAGCCAGCCCTTTTCCCCCTCTCCACAACCCCTGTCCTTGCAATGTAGTGGGAGGCAACGCTTTCAAGCAGAAAGGACAGTTTCAGGATTAAACCAGGGGTCTTAAATGATCTCTATCCCTTTCCCTCTCTCTGTGTAAATCCCTTATCCTCTCTCTGCCTTGGTTTCCCAGTCTGCAGCACTGGGATGTGTCACAGTGGGACGTGCCCTTATCTGCTGCATGAAGAGATTCAGTCACAAGTGACCATTAAGTTTTTTGTGGAGCACTGAGGCAGCTGGGAAAAGATTTCCCTGGAAGTCAGAGACAACTGTGCTGAGAAGTAGAGGAGACTGCGGTTTGCACTCTTGTGGATATTTTTTGCCCCATAGTAAAAGATAATAAGAATTTGTGACCTGATAGAGTAAAATTTGTTATTTTCCTGATGGGACTCCAGGATTTCTAAAGCTGGAATAACCTATTTAATATAGAGCACTTCCAAATTGTAATTATTTTTTGGTGGGGCAGAGAATGTAGGAGGGATTATTTTTTTGATAATATATATTGAATCTTGGTTTTTAAACAAACAAAAGTTAATCTACAGGCTTTCACTCCATGCACAAAATAAAAATCCACAAAATCTCCTTACACAGGTCATGTGTTCTTCATTTGTGTAATCAAAATTTTCCATTTTTTCCTTGAAAGAGTCCAGTATTTCTGCATGTCTCGCCATGTCTGTAGCCAGGATTAACGTAATTATCCCCTAGCAAAAAAAACATGTTCACATATTAAGTTGACATTCCGTACAAAGTCTGCTCTTGCAGAGCCAAGTAGGGTCTGTCTTGCACACGAAATGCCTCAGATGCACTGAATTGCTCATGCTGGAAGGGGAAGTTCCTGACTTGGAACTGCCAAGGAAACTGGAAGAGGGTTATAAAAAGTTCGTGGTACATGAGGATCATGGTATTATGTGATATTCCAGAGACACTGAGGTTTTTCCTTTCTGATTGACTAATTGTAGAAAAGCAAACTGTACAACAGGATGTTAAAAGCCGCACTCTGGCTGCCAAGATCCACTTTCATCTCCTTGGAAAGGCACTGTGGGTTTTGCTGCTGACTCTTAGTGTCCCTAAGAAGAGACAAAAATCATGAGGTGGATGTCAGCTGCGCCCATCCTCTTTGCATTATGGGCTTTGAAACACTCGGTTGTGGTCAAGGAGCTCTGTATGCTCCTGCTATGCAGAGTTTATGATGGGAAAAAAGTTGTGGGTTTTCAAACAGAGCAATCCATTTTGGGACCATGCCAGTTTCCCACACGCTGGCAGAATCAGGAACTCCAATCATCCTTCAAGCTTCTTCACTTGGTGTGCAAGGAAGGTATAATATGGAAATTAAGACTGAATTTTGGCCCTTAGAGCCCTAATGGGAATTGTAACATTGTTCAGTGCCTCAGAAATAACTGTGATGACTCCCAGTGCACCAGGGCCTCTTCCAACAGTACAAGTGCTCTGCTGTTGCAAACCTTTTCCCCTTTTGAAGCCCCTCTTAAAATTAATACGGTGTTCCCTTAAAGCATAAACTTCTGCCGTGAGAGCTTAATCCTTCCCCAGTCAGAGCTAACTGGCTCCTCCAACAATATAAATATCTGCCCCCAAAATGTCATAGGCTTTAATAGTCAGGATGTACTCATTACTCCTCAGCAACGCATTCCAGGGAGTGCTGCCGTGGAAATTTTCCAAGAATCCCTCTCGGATCCTTCCAGCATGAGGGGCTTTTTCAACCCTGCCCTCCAGGGAGAACGAATCCCTCTCACTGCGGAGCAGGGAGGCCCCTGCGTGTTTATAACCTCAGGGAGGGCGTGTACAGGGGTGACACTCCTACCTGTCTTATCTGTTTGAACTGGTCCTGGTCCACGTTGGAGAAGATGTTGAATTCCGGCTGGGAGATGATCTGGAAAGCCACGGCGCAGTGGTGGTTCTCCAGCGGGGAGATGTCGTTGTAGCGCACGGCCAGCTCCGTCCGCGCGTTGATCTGGTAGCTGAGGGCAGGGAAAACCTTGAGGGAAAAACTCCTGCAGACCCCCGCCAGCTGCTCCAAACCACGCTGCTTTCTCCTACTTACATTCTTTTCAATGCTTATTCAATTAGCTGCAGCTTGGGCTGTTTTGGTTGCTGGTATTAAATCAGATTTTCAGAGAAAATAGATATTACTTTAGTATAATCTCAGGTGCTGATTCCCATTCAGTGGATGAACCTTGCCCTATAGGTTTTTTTCCCGTTCTTTAAATTTTACCACATCTCTAGTTTAAAATGACGTAAAACAGAAGGAACTGTTTTGGTTTAATTCAACCCCCACTAATGGCAAATGCAGAGATTCTCACTGATGCCAGTCAGAACTGGGTTCTGCCCTTATTTAATGAATGGTTGCAAATAAATCAGATTCTCTCTCTCTTTCACATGCACACAGAAGTGTCCGTGGGTCAATGGAATAATTTCCTCACATGATAATAAACAGAGTAAAATGCACTTCATGATTTATCATTATGAAATAACGTGTAAGCTAAATCCCCCTTCGCATTTTAGTGTAATTATTCCATTATAATAATTTATAGCTCTGTTACCAGCTGTAAAGCATTTTATCTTGTTTTCTCAGGAGCTGGGGGGGAAAGTGTTGGAATAGAAATCTGAAAAAAGACATTTTCCTTACAGAACCAAGGACAGCTGGCAAGCCCCAACCCAGACCTGAGCTCTGCTTTGGCCCATGTGTGAGTGAACAGCAGGGCCCTGGGAAAAGGTCAGGCTGTGAGAAGAAAACCTGATCTACCAAAAAATGCCAACCAGTATTACCTTCCCATAAATTTTAAAGGAGGAGACAGCAAGAGAACAGACTTACGTATTGTTATAACCTGGATGGTCCAAGTCATGGCACACTGCTGCAGTCATGAGAATCAAAATGTCAATTTGGGAAAATTTCTCCTGTAAAATACAAAACATGAACATAGTATTATGATTTCTACTTCCTCTATCCCTATAAATCAAAAGAAATAAAGAAATCAGACATATTTACTTTTTAGAGAAATGCAAATCCGAGAAAAATGAAGCATTTTTCCTTAGATGAATTTGCTTCAGCCAAGAAAGCAGGATCTGCCTTCCCTTCCAGTAAAAATGACTCAGATTTGCCTTTGTTGCATTAAATAATAGCAGCTCAGAGGAGGCAATTTCCTTGAAACTTGCTATTACTGCAGACATCATGTAAAAGCTCTGAGACATTAGTACAGTCTCTTACAAGTCATTTGAGCACCCTGATTACTTAAGGGAGGGATGGAAGATGGCTCTGTTGCCACTGCATCCTGCATCAACAAAAGTTAGGAAAAGAGCGAGAAAAATTAAATGTTGTGTTCCCACAGCTTTTGAATAGCCCAGGCTTACATTAAAGCAAATTTTTCTTCATATTGCTACTGGGAAGAAAACAGACTTAGGCCAGTAACTGATATGTTTAACTATGGAGAAGAAAGAGGGTTTTTAAGTGAATAAAAGCAGTTTTGTAAAGAAATGAAGTGAGTATATACATGAGCACAGATTATCCAGACAGTGAATGAATTTTGGGACAAAATAGAGGTCAAATATATGTTCTGCATACAATACATGCCAGGCTATAGGTACAAGCACGGGTACAAGCACACATTTGGAGAACAGCTCTTGAGGGAACATTTTGTGTCTCGGACAAAGAACACACCCACAGAGCATAATTCAGTAGGGGTTTGGCTGTCGTTCCTAAATGTTTCACTCCATCAGTGCACCAACTGTGGACATCCAGGAGGTGAATTTACCTTCCCAGCTGCCTCAGAAAGCTGTGTAGGTGCTTGGGATCAGGAATGAGATGGCTGAGTGGGCAGCCAGAGATGGGAATGCAACACCTCTCCTTCTGTGCCTGGGGACGGAGCAAGTGCGGCCTCCTCAAGGGCCACCACTGGCCAGCGGGCTGGTGGCCCATTTTGCAGGAGAACTGGCACAGGTTTCACGATGAAATGGAGTGGTGCCATCGAGGGGGAGGGTCATACCTGGAGGCTGCAGAGCGAGATCATGCTGTACATCATCTGGGTCACGCAGAAGCAGTGCCGGAAATTGTGGAAGGGGTTGTTTCTGTAATTGTCGTGAATACACAGCTGCAGAGAGAGGGAGTGAAGCTGTCAGAGATGGCAGAGCTGTTTCCCAAGCACTCTATATCCTTAAGGGAGTCCTATGGGGCCCAGGGTTGTTCTCTGCTAGGGCAGAGCGACAGCACAAGGCCTGTGACACTTTCTGCCTTCCCGGGTGCCATTTCTGTGTTCCAAGAATTCACCAGCAGGTAAAGCTCACAGGAAATCCCCTCTCATACCAATGGGCAAACACCCCAGCACAGCTACATCTCCGTTTTTAGGCAAGGACTCTCTGCTCTCATCCTGAATTTGGATTTCAAACCTTGCAGTGGCTAAATGGTGACTTTGGGGACTGCAAAGGGCTCAGAGCCCACCCCTGTCCCCCTCTCCTGCTGCGTACAAACTGCAGCGCTGATACTTGCGGGCTGACATGTGGCTGTTATTTCATTTGCCAGTGCTCGGGGGTGGCACTCTGGGACGTGTTGCTTGGCACAGGGAAGGTGTGAATGCACAGGCTGGAGCACACCTGGCTGGGTTTCCTGAGCCAGGCAGCCTGGGAGAGGTTGAGCTGTTAAGGGCTCACGGGAGCCATTGTTGTGTGGTTTAACTGCCTACAGATCCTGGCTTGGTTGCCCTGATTCCAGAGGCGGGATAAAGCCTGTCTGTCCCTGTGCCCTGGCTCCTGCCAGCCAGGCTGGCTGAGGGAGGCTGGCACAGCTGGGCTAACACAAGCCACAGCATTATTCCAATGCTCCTCTGGTTTCCTGTCCCTCACAAAGCAGCCAGGAGTCAGCAGCACCGCAGGACCCTTCTGCTGAATCCTCCTCCGTAGCCTGGACCCCTCTGGCAGAGAGCCCTCATGCAAATGCTTCAGTTTCTGGGACTGAATTAATGAAATGAACAGAATTCCTGTCCCCTTTTCCAGCTAAATAGTGAATTTACTTCAGGAGTCCTCATGCCCTGTCAGGATAGAACCCTTTAACCCATCACCTGACTTCTGGGAAGCCTCAAAGCCCTGGATAAGGTCAAGAGAACTGTGGCATTTCAATGCTTATTCGATGTTTGCGGGGTTTCACTGCAAAAGCTGCTCAGATTATTCTGCAGCAAAGATTTTAGAAACATCTTCCATTATTTTTAAATGACTAAGGAATGGCATGATATGGTTGTCAGCCAGGCTCACAGGTGGTGAGCATCTCACAGCCTACACATGGACACCCGTGGCACTGCACGGAGCTGCATGGATGTAATGGATACATCCAGCCCCGGAGCCCGGAGCATCCCAGGGGACTCCTGACTCAGAGCACTGAAGGGATGGAGTGACGGGGTTGCATTAGTCATTCTGTCCTCCTCTTTCTGGAGGATTTCTGTAGCCAGTGGATGTGGGAGCAAGAAATCCAGGATAAGCATGAGGTGACCTTTCCTCTCCCACTTGAGTTCGAAGTGATGCCCATACTGTGCCTGGGGAAGTATCACACTTTGGAGCAGAGCCCTTGGGGCTTTTAAAAATCATCTTTCTTTCTGCAAGAAGATAGGAAACCTCACCCTGGCTTACCTTTTGTAGTTTCTACACAACAAACTCCCCTCCCCTCGTTGCTCAGAGTGAGGCTGTCTTAAATGCTAGTGCTGACAAACTGCTTGGAGGCACAAGCTAGGGGAAGCTGCCTGCAGCAATGTGTGTGGGTGGCCTGTTGGTGTGTGTTGACATATCACCTTGCTTCCCATGTTTTCGGGCTGTGAAACAGGAGGAGGAGATCTTCTGTTCTATCTCCTCTGTGTTACCCTTGTTTGTGTTGGGTTTCATCCCACCCCTCATCTTCAGCTGCTTTATAAGGTCAACACCACCGAGCTTTTCGTTTGCCTTCCTCCGAGAGAGATTTACCAGCTTTTGATCATTTTTGGTATCTCCTCTAATGCAGCCACACTATTTTTCTAAAAAGGCATCACCAGTGCTGGGAATAAATTCCAGGTGAGCCTTCTGCCTTCTGTGGTGACATTTTATCCCTTATTCCAGGCTCTGGACAGCCTTGTGCCTCGTTGGCTCCCTCCTGCAGCGGGGCACCAAGCAGTGACAGCCCCGTGTGCCTGCTGCCTTGCTGAACTGCAGCACGTGATGAACCCAGTCTTTTCTTTGCCTTTTCCAGACATCTCCTGATTTTGTGAAATTTTTTAGGAGTCCACATCCATCTATAACAGTGCCCTCTACTCTGTGCAAACTCCTCAGGGAATTAGAAGAGATTAATGAGAGGTAAGTCTTAAGTTCAGGAATCCTATGAAACGTCTGTATAATGAATTCAGACCATGATGTCTTTAATTGTTGTCTCAATCAATTTGTCAGACACAGAGGTAAGATTTTACTGGTTATAATTCTTCAGGCTGTCCCTGGATCCTTTTTAAACAATGGATAAAATGTTTACTGTTCTACGGTTCTCTAGGAACATGATGGGCTTTTTCCTAAGAAAGCCAATATATTCTTCAGCTTTTTAGCACACACTTTCTTATGCTCTCCCTTGGACCTGAAAACTCATTGCTTTTTAAATATTCCAGTATTTCTTCCTTAGACATCTCACTTTTGGTATGATCTCATCTTTCTCACATTTTGCATCTCTGCAACATTCTCACATCAAAGACTGAAGCAAAGAAAGTTACCTTCTCAGCAGTTCCTTTTCCTTCCTGCCTTGCTCTTTTACTCCCTGTGATTTAGTGCACTGAATCATTATTGCACATATTGGCACTTTTTAGCTATATCTGAAGACACTTGTCTTGCCTCCCTTTACAGTAGGTATCAAGAGCATTCAGCAGAAATTAACGGCTTTCAGTAAAAGAAACCTCAGCAAATAAATGCAAAACAGTTTAAAAAGAGTCATTTGTGACCACAAGAATGCAAACATTTTCTGAAGTACTTAAATTTTAAGAATTTGTATAGAGTGACTCCTTTCATAGGGATTACCCATGCGAGTCATGTTAATTCCATGCCTAAATGCCTTGTTACTGATTTTTGAATGTGAAAGATTGCGAACACCAGTAACTTGAAATACTCACCAACCACCTCTTCAGCGTGATAGGATTGATGTTGAAGTCTTTTACCAGCCCAAGGTCGTGGTACATGTGCTCCAAACAGCTCAGCATCTGCAGCCAGGAACGGGCAGGTTATTGTTGGCTCTGTAAATATTCCTTTAGGACACCCTGGGATGTGAATTTCCCCTTTGCAAGCATCGAATGATTGCAGAACCCTCTTTAGATGAAAGAAAGATGTTCAAAGATTGCATGATTAAAGACAGTGCAAGAGGGGAGACAGAGAGGGTCTGAAAGCTTTTGGAAGCAGACACACTGCTGTTGACTTCACAGGTTTTGAGCAGGGCTTTGAACATCACAGCAGCACTCTTTGGTAATTTGTGATTCGTGTGTATCACAGCAATTCCCGCTCAGAAAAAAAAAAAATGTATTGCCATTTTTCTGGTTCATCTGGGATGTGTTCTATCGCTCAGTGAAACCAGTGGGAGCTTTCCCCTGGCTGCACAGAAAAGGATCAGGCTCTAGTTGGATAGAAAATGACAGCAGAAGAGAAGAGATCCCCAAGGAAACACTTATTTCAGACATGTGTCAATACCTTCTTTCTTTATGACTTCTTGTGAGCTCCTAACTCCACCATCTTAGCTCAGATTTCTTGTTTAAAAGATTTCCCATTATGACCCTACAAAACTGCAGCAGTTTGGTGATCATCCCCTCATGGAGACTGCAACTGTGAGTCCCAATAGCTGAAATGCAAGGGCAGGCAGCTGTTTTGAGACAACACCTGCTCTGCTGTAGGAAGGGGGATGCAGGTAATTTAACACCACCCCTCACATTTAATCATCTGGGCTTGAAAGAATTGGAAACAAAAGATATTGATCATCTCCAGTGTTTGGGTGCTGAACAGCTTCCACCAGTCAGAAATTAAGAGGTTTCCTGGATTTCAGGAGTTTAGGTATCTGCATTCCCGTTTCTGAAGGCCAGATCTGCAGGGGATTGAACGTGGCCATTGTGCTAGAAAATGCAGCTCTTAGACTGTAAAGTGATCCAGGGGTTTCAACATGATGAGTATAATGTCACAAATACGGCCTTGGAGGCATTTCTGGTTAGTTTTTTGTTATTTAGGCTCTTAGAAACTCGCCAGAAAAAAAAAAAAAGGGATTTATTCTAATGAAACTTTATATTTATCCAGGGAATAAACATAATTCACGGAGTAACAACAGGGCTGATTTTGAGTCACCCAAACAGGAAGAGACTTTCCTGCGAGACCTGAGGGACGATGCCATTAGCTGAATTCTGCTCAGATCACACAGGCAGCACTTTGCTGAAGATCCCCTTGTCCTGGTAGAATGCATGTTTTGCAATAGTTTCATAAAAGACTTTCCAAGACAATAATCTTCATCCAGAAGTGCTGAATTACCCTTAGAAATGCAGCTGTTGCCAAGAGAGCTTTGGGTGAGTGACGAGGCAACTCTCAGTCCCAAAACTCCTGCCCCTGAAGACAGGAGAATCTCAGTTTTCATGTTTAGCTTTCTTGGTCAGCAGCAAAAGCTTGAATACGGGATTCTTTTAAGGCTTGAAAGGTGAGAGGGCATTTGAGAAGGAGGACCCAGGCCTGCTGCAAAGCTCTGTTTGCTGAGATGCTGCAGAGCTCATTATTCATTCGCTTACAGATGACTGTGGTTTATGACCTGCCTGTCCCACACTGAGCACGTGGGCAAACACTCACTGCTAAACAAGCACTGACAGAATTGAAATATTCTCTGTAAACATAAAGCAGAGCTAAGAGGGCGAGATAAACCCATATGGTGCTCGGCTCACCACAGCTTGTGTGGAATCTCATTTCTGAGCAGACTCCTGCTTGCCGGGCACGTTTAATCTCCACACCCTCCTGTTTGCCTTGCTCATGCCACCATATCATGTTTCCTAGCCCTCGGAATGAGTTCCTGTGCTAAAGTACTGCCCCTCAGCCCAGAGGAATCCGTGGATAATGGGTTTTGTCTCTCCTCATTCTTTCTTAACAGTCAGAACAACAATGAGCCGGCAGCGTTGTGGTCCACCTGTCAGACTGTAATTCCCTCCTGCTGCCAAGACCTGACAGGCGTTTGTGGCCATGGGACACAGAGAAAGAGCTGGAGAGGGAGCAGTGGCTGCAGAGCACCTCTGACCACACGAGGAAAGCTCTGCCAGCCTCAGCGAATGGGAGATGGACCCAAAGCCACCAGAGAGCCCTTCTGTTGTTCTGCCAGAGGTAGGAAACACCCCGAAGGGAATGTGCTGTTCCTGTGGATGTGGTATGGGGTGTTTTCCCTTGTCATGCTGAGCCAGGATGAGTCTGCATGCACAGCCTCTCAATGAGGAGGTAATTAAGGTGATTGCTGCTGGCGGTGCTGCCAGAACCACCCAAGCCTTTCCTTGGGAAAAAAGCCAGCACTAAATCCCTGGTTCAGTCCTGTCCTCCCTTATGTTTTTCTTCAGTGAGATTTGCTAGTATTTGTTAATCTGTTTTTACATTATGTTATAAGCTCTCCACTCTTAACGTCCTTCTCCTTCACGCTTCTGCAGAGATTAACACATGGACCTTCCAGAACCTTCTGCAGTACAAGTGATGAACCATGGATAATACTAACAGCAGTAAGAAAGAGAAGAAAATGAAGCAATAAGAAGGTCCTAATTGGTTGTGAATGCAGCCTTGCAACCTCTTCAGAACAAGCTGCAGAAAAACCCTCAGCCGAAGGGGTGTGAATCAGTGCCTGCACCTCTCCCGCTTGCTTTATTGACTGGAGTGGAGTTATTGATGATGTGCTTAAGCACACACTTGGCTGGGAATTGATTTGTTCAGATAAAATGGAATGAGAGAACTCATGTGGCAGTAATGACAGTGCACCAGTTGAGGGCCTTTACTACGAAGAGATGAAAGAGCAAATAAAGAGGAGCTAGGATATGATAAGCAGCATAATCTACCTGGCATCTGCTAGGAAGAAGCACTGCATTCTGGTGTGGTATGGGAAAAAAATAAATGTATAGAGAGCAAGGGGCAGAAAAAAGGGAAAACCCCTGCAGAGTGCCTCAAAGGGCTCTTCTGACCTTGCTGGCTCTCAGAAAGTGCCAACCCAGATAACGTGGCATCCTCACCTCGTTGGGCTCCCACAGCCAGACGTCAAAGGTTGGTTTCCGCAGTGCCTCGATGGTCTCCTGGGACAGCATGTACTGCAGACAGAAAGGCAGGAGCTGTAAACAAGGCTGTCCCTGGCATGGGAAAGCTATTGGCGTGTCCTTGGGTCTCCCGGGCTTCTGTTCACGAGGGGTTTAGCCACATTTCCCAAGGAGACAACAAGTGATCTCTCCCTCTGGCCACCCAACCCTCCTCACCCTTCCCACCAGCTGGCAGCTGCTCATCGGGGCAGATCCTTGTGGAGCAGGGCTTGGGAGAAAGGGGAGAGTGGAGGTGTTAGGGACAGGGTCATGGCTAAATCCAGCACAGGGAATCAAAGGCACAGGGCACAGACCCATCCCTGGCTGTGCTGGCTCTGCTGCCTGCAGAGCATCAGAGGCACTCGAAGCTGCCAGTTAGGGAGGGGTGGTGTGAAGTGTCTCTGCTTACAGTGCTAAATTAGCCGGTGGGGATGATATGTTTATTTTCAGATGATTTATGCTCTCATTTTGAGTGTTTTTTCAAGAGTGCCCACAGTTTCAAATTGGTTGTCAAGCTGCAAGATTCAAGTGATTTTTTATCATTACGCTCAGAAGCTTAAAACAAAATCAAGCTCATTCACCAGTTACGGTTGTATACAAAATGAAAAAAAAAAGGGGAACGTGGAGGGTTAAAAGACGTGGGGATATCTGGACTCTACAGATTAATCTTTTCAGGACTCAATTCATCAGTGATTTTGGGACTCAAAAACCTTGTGGCTTCAATTGGCCCATTTACCATGGCTGTCTCTAAGTTGGGTTTACTCTCCTGAGCAGGTGAATGACAATTTCTGAGCTATCAAACTGTTTGATACTTAATTCAAGGAGGTACAACACTGAAGATTAATTTTCCTCCTTCAGAAGGCGAGGAGTTCTGCATTTGCATACACAGTGCACATTTAGTGTGACTTTCTGCAAGGAAACTGCGAATTAGCAATACAGGTTTGGTGTCGCAGTGACATCCTCCTCCAGCCTCACTGACATTGGACAAATCCAGGACCTGACAACTGATAACAAATTTTGCAAATCTCCAGAGCCCCAAACTCCCATGAGCTTTAGGAATAACGCAGAAAGACAGACTACCAGCTTACTCTGCAGTGGGTCAGTGCAGCTCTTCACAGCCCTTATTCTTAATTCAAGATCCTAATGCAGCAGTCCATCAAGGTTTAATCTGACATATATACTTATCAGGGGAAAAAGTCTGGCTTAGAACGGATGTGTTCTGTGAAATCATGTGTTAGTGTCAGGAGCACAAGCCTCCTGGGCAAAACTTAATTAAAAGAAATAGAAGTCCCACAGTCTCTGCTTCAGTGGAGGTCACTTTTGCCAGGCAGAGCAGAATAAACAGCAGAATTTACTGCTCTGCAAGGCTCTGCAAGGCCCTGGAGACAAATGTGCCCAGAGCCATGTCCATGTCATGCACCTGCATCACACAGGACCACGAGGATTCCGGGGGGCTGAGCCAGCTTTGGTGTGTGCAAGGAGGTGCCCACGGTTAAACCACTATTTGCACATGTGTGAGCTGGTGTTTGTCAGGGTCTGAGCTGGGCACTGGACAGGTGTAACCTGGCAGCTTTTAATAATTCTTGTGGGCAAAGACTGCTGGTTCTGGGACCACAGACCCTGTGCTCTTCATGGCTTCAGCCTCATCCATCACTGTGGATTTGTACTCGTACTTGCCCAGGAGACATTGTTCTTCCAGCATTACTCTTTTCTCTAGCAAATACACTAACTCATTTTCTCAGGGACAATGAATCATTTTGGAGAGAATCCAATGTCACATTTTCTCTTTTTTTCCCTAGGTGAAGCATCCCCATAAATTACTTTTTTAAATTAAAAAATAATCCATTAGGAGAAAAACAGGCAGCAGCACTACTTTCAATCAGAGCACAACATTACAGGGTATTTTTGATTGTTACTATGAGCAGGGAGAATAAACAAATATAACTAGACAAAAGAGCATTAAATGTTGATGAATGCACAGTGTTCATTAACATTTCAAACACTAATGAGCTTTCAAGTATTAAAGACTACTGAGAATTAAACTTTAAGTCACCACAGGCAACTGACAGCTTTTTCCATTGGCTCGCTGGAGCTTCGGATCAGGTCTTGGATTTAGAATAACTAGGAATTAATGGCTAGGGAGTCATGCACTGTAAAGCAGCACTTGTCAGGGTGGCAGCCATGCAGTAGGGCTGTGGGAAGAGCAGGGATTGTGTGGTACCTTTGGGTAGGATGGTACATCCCGCCGGGGAGCCGGCCTCTTGTTTTCATCCAAAAAGCTGTACTTGCAGGGACAGTTAGTCCTGAAATGAAAAATTCATCTCTTAACATTGAGGGAACAGAAGCACAGTGCCTCAGAAAGTGCTCTGGTCTCCCAGTAGGCACCACTCAGAGAATCACCCCACTCCACAACCTCTCCCTTTTTAATGTGGTGTTGTTCAAATGCTTTGGAAGTGTGATCCTCTTTAGGATTTTTCTCCCCTTGTGCAACACTCCTGTTGCCCTTTCTCGGTCTATTTGCATTCAAGAGAGAAGCATCTGAGTTCAGGCGTGTATCCATGGATACCCAACCACTTCTCCGTAAACCAAGTAATTTTCAGGGAGCAGCTTGCTGTCCATGGTGGGCATCCTTCCCCAGGGCTGCCGGGGACCACGCTGGGTATGGACTGGCACACCTGTGCTGATTTACTGGTGAAGGCACCCACTGAGCCTGGCCGCAGCCCACAAGAACTTTGAAGTTTGATGGTGTGACCTCTTTGGCTGCTGTCCCTCATGTGGGACAACGGCAGAGAGGCACGGACTTGGCAAGATGCCTCTGCTTGGCTCCCCGATCCTGGAGGAAGGGAGGCACTGCCAGCAGTTACAGGTGATTAACGCTTGCCTGGTTGTTAACACCAGCACCCGCTGCCAGTGACCCACTCTTCTTTCCTCTGCATATGGAAGAGCCAAGCCAATGCTTTCCCATCGGAGCAGAGGACCAGGGGGGACCTTATCGCTCTCTGCAATTCCCTGATGAGGTTGCAGCCAGGTGGGGGTCGGGCTGTTCTCCCAAATAACCTCAAACTGTGCCAGGGGAGGGACAGGTTGGACATCAGGGAGAATTCCTTCACTGAAAGGGTGGTCAAGCATTGGAAGGGGCTGCCCAGGGACGTGGTGGAGCCCCCATCCCTGGAAGTGTTTAAGGAACGACTGGACGTGGCACTCTGTGTCCTTGGGCTGGATGACAAGGTGGGGGTCAGTCACAGGCTGGATTCGATGGTCTTGAAGGGCTGTTCCTGGGTAGTTGTCCACATGGACTTCACTAACTCTTGTGTGAGGCTGATCTTACTGCACTGTGCATTTATAGAGTGATGGAATGGTTTGGGTTGGAAGGGACCTTAAAAATCACCCAGCTCTGCCCGCCCTGCCGTGGGCAGGGATGCTGCTCCCTAGGCCAGGTTGCTCAGGGCCCCATCCAGTCTGGCCTTGAGCACTTCCAGGGATTTATCCCTGTAGTCCTAACATTTGGATTATCCTTTCTCAATTTTCAAGCCCCTTGCCAAAGGAAGCAAAAAGAAACCTCCCAAAAGAAGCCAAGCAAAGCATTCCATTAACTCTATTTGTCCATTTTTTGACTATTTCTTATATTTTGTATTGTATCTCTTTTTAGTGATTCTCTTCTCTGTTGGGAATTAGTCCAGGTCTCTTTTTCCCTCTTAACACTGATGTCTGCTCTCATTTCTGGTGGCAGTGTCTGAATCCTGTGAAAGTTATGTCATTTTGCAGTTCATGGTGGTCAGCTGACTTCAACCAGCTGCCTTTTCCTGCCTTGTTTAAGGAGATTCTCAGTTGATGAAAAGCTGTCTTAATCGTTTCTAAAGCTGCTGCCTCAAAACTCTGCTGTGCGAGGTATTAGTAGGATAAAAATAGTAAGATTGGGGCATTCCTTGCCCTAATTGGAGCTGACTGTCAGGGTTAGCTGAGGGTCAGCCAGCTACCTCTAATTCCCAGCTGTAGTAGGATACTGAAGCCTTCATCCCAGCACACCGGGGAACACACCAGAGCCAGGATGCATCAGACCTTCACAAATGTAAAACTGTATCTGCAAATGATCATGATTTTAAATGACACCATAATGCTATTAGCATCTGCCAGCAGTGAGTGCAAAAAAGCAGAGAAGCAAAAAAAAAAAAAAGCAATTTGAGGAGGATGCAAATGGAGCTGCTTTGCTCCTCTAAAGAAGGAGATGCACAAATCATTGTGCTTTTATAAACCTGGCTGCTCAACCTTACTCTCTCATTTGGTAATGTATCAGCAAATATAAGAATAAGTAAACATCCATACAGCTGTGTACACTGTGATATTATTGAGGGAGTATAGGCACTCACACATATTTATGTACATTAATTAAATTTAGATGTGATCCCTAATTGCAACCACAGTGTATCATCTAGCAAATGACACTGCACACGGGATGACAAGCCTAAATGAGAGCAAATACATTTCCACTTCGCTGGGATGCCTCTGTTCCCGCACATATCTCATGCCAGCGGCAGAGGGCTTGCTCAGCCACCCTGGAGAGAAGCATCCCTAGGCCGGGGTCACCACAGGCTGGTGGCACAGCTCCCGTGGGGCTGTGGTGGCTTGGGAACGAGGAACCACGGCTCATTCCTCAGCAGCTCCTGATGGGAGCCACCCAGGAGCATCCTCTCCTCTTGTATCCACATCTAGCTGCTGCCTTGGGACCCAAACCCACAGGCTGCAGATAATCATGGGCAGAATTCTGGGCAAGCACGGGGACTTTCGTGCAGCTGGGAGGAGGAAGATGCAGCTCGAGGTAACCACAAAGAGCTGTGACAGAGCCATTTGGACACGGCAGCAAAGTGATGCTGAGCAGACCGAGTCCCTCTCCTGCTGCAGCGGGAGCAGCTGTGAGTGTGAGCTCAGAGCAAGCCGGGGTGGGTGTCTGTGCCCAGCTGAGCCCCCCACCCACTTTCACCACAGCTTTCCAGCCTCACACCCCGTGCTGGTCTCTGGCTTCTGGAGCCTGTCACATCTCACCGCAAGCCCTCGGTGAAGGTGACACCCCAGCTGGAGCCGGCTGCGCTGAGCAGATGGAACACTCCCCATCCTGGCTTTTCTTGTTAACATGTTGCTGTGTGGCCCACAAAATACAGATTGGAAGGTGACAGGATCTGGGATGGGACTGCATCATGGCTGCTGGGACAGTCTCGTACTTCCTGATGTGGTGTGGTGGCAACTGAGCGGACACGAAGTTGCCATAACTTCTTTTTTTGGACCTAATTCCCTGTCCACCTGTGCATCTCTGTTCAGCTCTGCCAGCCCCCTACCCCAGCTGAAGGAAAGACACATGGGCACACACGTTTCGCTCATCGCACCCAGCACAAATCAGCACACATGCTCTTGCATTTGCTGCCAACCTGGGCTCGGATTTTTCTAACGAGATTTCCCCACACGCCCCAACAAGAAATGATGCAAGTCACGGGGCAAACTGCATTCCATCCTGCTGGGATAAATCTGAGGCGCACATCTGAGGTTAATAATGTTACTCTGCGTTTATGCTAATATGACAGCTGAATTTGGCCTTGGACTTAATGGGAATGAATTATCATTGTGCCTCCTGACATATCTGGATGGCAACATTTACAAAAGGGAGTCATTATTAAGCCTGAATCTTTTAGTACATCTCCCACTGCCCTCAGTAGGAAACAGTTTTGTTTAAAGGTCAGACAATTTGACCCCAAGAGAGACTGTCAAGACAGCATAGTTACATTTGCTGAGAAAAATTCCATTCACCCACATTTTAAGCAGCATGGTATATTCCTCTCCAGCAACCTTCCCAGGAGTATTCCCAGTCTCACAGTGATGGTTTATTTGTCCTAGTGAGGCACTTCAGTGACACAGGGGGGCATTTTCCAGCTGAGACCACGCACCGTGCGAAATGCAATTTTTTCTGCTGCTCTTTTAATTACAGCAAAACCGAGCTTCATCACATGAAGCCCTTACATGAGAAAGTAAATTTCCAGTTTCTCGTTGAATTTGAAACGGATGATTTATAATAGCATGAGATCATAATTAGAGGAGCTGCTACATATTTATTTGGTAATTTCCCAGAATATATTGGAGCTGATTCGAGTGTTAGCTGGTTCCCAACCGAAGGCTGCACTGTGTAGAAGTTCTTTTCCCATTCTCTCTCTCCCAGTAAATCTGGATGAAGAATTCCCAGTCTGTATGGTGACAAATTACTCCCAAGATCCTTTTCTCTATTCTCATGGCCCAAGCTAATTTAACTGGTGAATGGCTATAAATCTTCAAATGTTAAATTACAGCCACTGTCCTTGATGGTTGTTGGTTTCCTTGCTCTTTTACTTCTAAACCCAGGAGATAATTCTGTGGAAGTGTTGCATTAGGGTTTGAAACCAGACACGTTCCTGTGGTCAGGTCCCAAGCAGAACTTACCTGCTGCTTCTCGCTGCCATTTCCTCCCTCATCTTTTTAATGTCACGCTTGCATTTCTCAATCTCCACCACTTTCAGGCCTTCCACTGCCAACAAAGGAAAACAACAGGGGTGTTACCATGGCGAAAAGTCGCAGGGTCTGGTTTCACAACGGTGCAGAATTTCAGAGAGCTCTGCCAGTGGGGTTATGCAGCCAGGCAGCTCTCACAGGCTGCCTCGGCTCTCCCACGTGCAGGTGCTGCCAAAGCGAGAGATCCTGGGAACCCACAGGAAATCTCTGCTGCCAATGCAGATAACAGCCACAGCGTTTTAATTCGCTTTTCCACAGCAGCAGGCAGCTCTTCTGGTGCCCTCACTTCTCGGCTGTAGAGCACGAATCAGAGGAAATCCTGAGCAAAAAAAAAACCAAACAAACCCTCCCGCGATGGGATGATAAGCGCGGCTATGCAAACACGTCCCGGTAGGATTAGAATTCCCATTAAGATAAAAGGTTTTAATTCGAAAGTTCGTGCAAAGCATTAAGGAGCTCTGAGAGGCATTGCTGGATACAGAAAAGCCAAAGTGAGAATGCAGGAGGGAGGGAAAAATGTTGAAAATCTGGCTCTAATGATGTATATCTTTTTTCTTTTTTTTTTTTTTTAAGTATTGAAAACCTGTCACATTTTTTTTCCGATCAATTCTGTAATCAAAAGTTATTTCTACATGCGGCACAGAAAATCCTATATTTCCCTTCTGCATGTAATTGTGAGAGCCACGAGGCACAAAGTTTGATTGCCTTTTTATGCAGCGGGACGCTTTATTCCACGCAGCCCAGAGAGCCCAGCGCAGCAAGAGAATGAGAATAATTCTCCCTTTTCTTTCCCCCTCGCTGAACCATCAGCCTGATCAAGGACACGGCACCGTTTATTACGTACATGTCATTCACATGCAATCATTTCATAGCTCATTTGTTCACTGAACTCGTTGTTTGCACGGGCGAGCCGTGGCTCGGGGAGCTCACGGGAACGCGCAATCGGGACAATCAGTGTTCAGCAACTTTCTTAAAAAAATCACAGTCCGGATCACGCTTATCTGGAGAGCAGCGTGGAAGTGATAAAACCCTGCCTTGAAGGGCACAGCTCTGAAGAGAAGCAGAGACCTCGGGTTTGTTTTCCTTATGAGAGCAACAACAAAGATTGCAGCTGGAACTGGGAAAAAGGAAAGATGTGCATGAACTAAACCCAGAATGCCGCAGATTAGGAGAGGAAAGGGAAAAGGGGTAGATTTATGCTTGTTTAAAAGAATGCCCTCCACTTAAAAATACCATTTAGGAATTCATATTTTTTTGTCTGTCGTTACAACCAACTTCTTAAGGTGATCCGTGTGGTGACACAGGCAAGCTGCTGTCCTGCATATTGGATATCTTCATTCTGGATATCTGCCTGCACTTTTTGGGGTGCTTTTTTCAGCAGCTGATGATCAGCTGCAGGCCCTGTGCTGCTGTCTACCACCTGGGTGTATTCACCTGGGAGAAATTCCTGGGTAGCCCGTTTGCCAAGGTGTCTAAATGGTGGCCAGTGCCTCTTTGAAGCAGTGGGAGCCAAGCAGAGTTTTTAGAACGACAGGGGAGTGGGGCAGGCGGCTGCAGGGAGGAGTTTGGGTGCAAAATGGCAGCCCTGAGCATATTTTCTTGTTGCGTCTCTTTAGTTTTCATCCCAAATCTCTCCGGGGGAGCAGAGAATTTCCATAATTATTTTCCTAAGGTAGATGTGAAATGCTTACAAATTGCAAAGGGGTTTTTGCCAGCTTCCTTATCCACGTGTGGGCTGCTGTGCAGAGTAAGTCGAGCCACGGGACAAAGCATTCCCAGTGCTTGCTCTGCATGGACCCATTTTCCAAGGGGAAGTGACAAGCTTTAGCTGGGATTTAAAAATCAGCTAAAAGATTTGGCTCCCTGAAAACACATCTCTGGTGCGGTCTCTAGGCAGGAATGGGAAGGAAGCTGAGAACATTCCGTGTGAGGTGCAGATGTAGTGCTGTCATGAGCACTTATCCCCACACACACACACAC